>CM027393.1:4265137-4315129 GCA_015711505.1 Sylvilagus bachmani
CTCTGGGAACACTCCTGCGTGCCCATGCCCTTGTGGGCAGCTTCAGAGCCAGTGCGTCCGTGCCAGAGCTACCACCCTCTCGCCATGGACTATCAATACTCTTGTGCCCTATTCTGCTAACTTCTCCTCTTCTGTAAGATTAATAACGACTGTGGAAAACACCATGGACCCAGACTTATCAGATGGACTTACAAGTGTGCTAAGTGACCAATCTGAACCTCGATCTTTTTCATCTGTGCAATGGGAGAGTAACACCAATCTCCCAAGATTGCAGTAGGAATAAAACAGGTCTATGACAGCAGCTAGTATGGATCCTGGTATGACAGGTGCACAACAGTATTTAACTGAATATGATGACAGAGGCTATGGGTTGCTCACCCACAGCCATTCACCTGTTCTATCTACAGTAGAGCCTCAGTGCCCATAACAGAGACTACACACCTCCCAAAGTTCTTCCGCAAGTTCTTGAGAGCAGACGCAGACACACACACACACACACACCCCACATTTCTACATCTGTCTAAAGAATTCCTGGGAAAATCTGCTTTAGTGTTTCTAGGGTTTTTCATACTGATAGAGAAAAAAATATGACTGAACAAATGTTCTGTCTTCCCATCTGAGGCTTGGCTGTGTGAGGATGCAATGCACAGAGCTATGGCAGCCGTTGGAGACAATGACAATACTAAGATAAAGACACAGCAGCAGATCCAAGCCCAGACCAACTGAACTTCTGACTCAAGCTGGTAACAATTCTGGAATGCTTGGATAGGATCAAAGTTCTCTATTTAATCTACTTTTGGCCAGTATTGTTACTTGCAGCTGGAAAAGCACAGGTCATGATAAAACTAAAAATCCCTCTATAAAGCATTGTTAAGAGAAAATAATTCGTTTAAGGCTGGTAAACCAATCAGTATTCACAAACACCTAGCAAATGTAGCACAATGTAACAGATCCTAGATTGGCATAAGATACGGTTTGCAGAAGGAGAGCTTCTCAATTTAATTGTATGGATAGGGTAGGAACGCATTAGGGATACACAACAGTGTCACAGACATGGTGTATTCCAACAGCCAAACTACTAGTGCAAACAATGCACGCTATGAGAATTCAAAGAACTCCTAAGGAAAATTTCACAGAAGCCATGGATTTCAGCTTGATTTGAGGCAGAGTTTGAAGAACTTTCTTTCAAATGCAAGATAGAGAAATCCAGGAAAAGATGGGTGGAGCAGCAGAAAGTAAGAAGACGTTGGATGATGAAAGACCAATGGCCATACTCAAGTTCTCATCTGCAAGAATCGAGAGTGCACTGTGCAAATTCACACGCCAAGGTAATGAATCGGACTTGGTCATCAAGCTACAGGCTTTTCAGCAAAGAAATACAAGCTGTTTCATGCTCGAGAAAGAGTGACTTGGTAATGCAGCGGGCTAGACTGGAAGGAACAAAAACCGAGGGCGAGAGCTCCTGAGTTAAGACCTCAGTACTGGTGGTCAGGGTGGGGAGAGACGAGCTGAGATGATACTGCCCTGCTCTGATGAGTGACGCTGGTGGGGATCGAAAGACCTCCACTTGGCTCGTGGAGAGCAACACCCACGGGGAAAATGTGGAGCATTAATGAGTGTTGTGGGTGGACTCATTCTTGGGTGCACGGGCTAAAAGGGTTACATCTTTATGTGCAGCTCAACCTCATCTGCATAGAGAAAATGAAGCGGAATGGGAGAAAATACCTGTAAACTATGCAACTGATAAAGGGTGAACATCCAGAATCCACGAAGAGCTCAAGAAACTCAACAACAAAACAAGCAATCCAGTTAAGAAATGCAAAGGAATGGAACAGGTGTTTTTCAAGAGAGGAAATCCAAACGGCCAACAGACACTTGAAAGCATGCTCAGGATCCCTAGCCATCAGGGAAACGCAAATCACAGCCACAGGGAGGTTTCACCTCACTCCAGTTAGAACAGCTCTCATATAGAAATCAAGAAACAACACATGCTGGCGAGGATGTGGGGCAAAAGGTGCCCTAACCCACTGCTGGTGGGAATGTAAACTGGTACAGCCACTGTGGAAGACAGCATGGAGACACATAAATATGAACAGAGACCTACCACAGGACCCAGCCATCTCACTCCTGGGAATTTACCCAAATCAAAAGAAATTAACGTATGAAAGAGTTATCTGTACCTCCATGTTCACTGCAGCACAATTCACAAAAGATAAGCTATGGAATCAACCCAGATGTCCACCAGCTGTTGATCAGATAAAGAAACTATGGTGTAGTCCACTATGGAGTACCTCTCAGCTGAAAAAAAAAAAAAATGAAATCCTGTCTTTTACAACATTATGGATGCAAATGGAAGCCATTATACTTAGTGAGATAAGCCAGTCACAAAATGAGAGATCAGATTTTTCCCTGATCTGAGGTCACTAACAGAGTGCCTAAAATATAATGTATTAGAATGAAATGGACATTTTGAAATTTGTCATTGTTTACAGCCCTTATCTCTTCTGTTGAGGAATATTGTTTGCATTTTTTTCTTCACACTATTTGTTGAAATCTATTTATTTATTCATTTATTTGACAGGTAGAGTTGTAGACAGTGAGAGGGAGAGAGACATAGAGAAAGGTCTTCCTTCTGTTGGTTCACTCCCCAAATGGCTGCCACAGTCCGTACTGCACCGATCCGAAGTCAGGAGCCAGGTGCTTCCTCCTGGTCTCCCATGTGGGTGCAGGGCCCAAGCACTTGGGCCATCCTCCACTGCCTTCCCAGGCCACAGCAGAGAGCTGGCCTGGAAGAGAAGCAACTGGGACTAGAACCCGGTGCCCATATCGGATGCCAGCACCACAGGCAGAGGATTAACCAAGTGAGCCACGGTGCCGGGCCCCCTTGTTGAAATCTTGTAATTAGTGCAGGGTTAACTATATGATCATTACATAAACTGAAAATAGATCTTTGTAAAAATTAAGAGTGGGAATGGGAGACAGAGGAGATAGAATTGTTTGAGCGTGGACAGGAGGGAGGTTAGCATGGGAAATATCATTACATTTCTATATCTCTATATATGAAATACTTGAAACTTACATAATAAATAAAAATTTTAAAAAAGCATAGGGTAGTGAACAAGTGCATGAGAGTCCTGGCTCTCAAACAAATAAATAAATGTCCTTAAAAACAAACCAGTGCTCTGATAACAACAAATGAAGATGCTTTGGAAATGTGACCTCCTACACAAAAGAACTTACTGTCATTGCAAGATTTTATTTTGGTTTTTAGATCCTAACGTGAAGGAGAGTCTTAATCTAACACCCACAATAAGTTTTACTTAGTGATGTTTTCAAACCTCTCTCCATCCTCCGCTGGAGCCGCATCTTTTCCTTGTTCCATCAGCACTGCCCACCCACAGCTCGCTGTGGGTAAACGGGGCACCTATCTCTCCTGTCAACACTGCCCACCTACACTCCCATCTGGTTGTACAGGGCACCTCTCTCTCCCATCAGCACTGCCCACCCACAGCTCGCTCTGGGTAAACAGGGCACCTATCTCTCCTCTGTCTTGCTTATTTTGTGTGGATTATCTGAAACAGAGTATCTTCTTGAGGAGAAGCTGCTAGGAAATTATAAAATATGCACAGAAAGTCTCTATTTGTAATTGAGTCTGACATTGGGAAAAAATAAACAGCAATGCTTGTTTGTTTTTATTATAATTATTTAAGTTAGACTCACATAGAGGTAGACACACAGCAGCAACCTTCCTACAGAGCACCTGGGCTATCAGATAAAATCCATTCCTAAAACCTAATGTCTTCATGGCATTTCATGGTTTGACATTCAATTTAGAATCAATCTCAAGAAATCCCTAGATCCCAGCAAGCTCTCTTACTCCAATGAAGATCTATATTCTTAGTAAAGTAGGTAGACCCAGAATAAACAGGTAGGTATGAATTTATCTGAGAATTTCAAATACCAAATAATTTGACTACAAATAATTCCCCAGCCATTAGGTGGCTTAGCACTAGCTGTCGACTTGCACTTTTTGCAACCAAGATGAAAACTCAAATGGGTCAAGCGAGCCTCCCCTTGGAAGGACTCAGTGGCCCAGCTGCTCTCTCCACAGATGGGTAAAAGAGAAGGCTACCATGACTGAGAAAAGCAATTGCTGACATAATCAAACTCAGGTCTTTGAACTTCTAATCATAACCTGAGTTTACAGAGGAGGGATTCCATACCCATGCATCTTGAGCATGAAGCATACAGACTGAAAATATGGAAAGAATTACATGCTCACAGGGAGGAACCACCTTGGTTCACGTATATTACACTGTTTCATTAGATCTATTGTCACAAGTTTATGAACGAATGATGTTCACTCCCATTTAATAGGATAGTTGCTCAGAGCAGATAAAACAGTCATGTGCATCAAAGGAGTGGTTGTGGTGGAAGGAAAAGTGTTTTTAATGTGTGCAGACAATAACTCCCAAAATGTTCTTACTTTCTGAGCTCTTAACATGTATAACTATTGTCAATATCTAGTACAAAGGAACAGGTCTACATCTATGTTTCTAAAGAGAAAGCCAAAAAAAAAAAAATGGGCCTTCTGGAATTTCTACCATCCCGCCTTTCATGAACCTAACCACCTTTTAGGGAGAAAGCACTCTGTGTGAGCCACGGCACCTGAGTGGGAAGCTCTGCGTGAGTGATGACGTCAACGGTCACAGCTCCCATACAACTCAAAGACCCACGACTGCAATGGAAACGACTTCTTCTTGCTCGTTCTTAAGTGAAAATATTGAGCAGCTGGTTAACCTCTTTCATCAAATACTCCCAGGCACATAGGAAGTTACTCAATCATTCTCTCAGCCAAAGCAGCATGTTGAAGGCATAACGGAACTAAGTGAAAATCGCCCAGACAGGAATTATCATAATACTATCATAACTGTGTGTGCACATCCACTGGGCTGCAAAAAAGGGAAGAGGGGCTTACTGTGCCGTCCACTGTAGCTTCCTCACAAATCCACAGCATCCTCATCTCCAGGGGAAGACAGCTTTTCCTTTTGCGAATTCATCAAAAACAGATACCCAAGTCCAAGTGCGGACATACAACCTTTCTGTTGCCATTGCCTCCTAGTTAACAATAATGCATGTTAACAATGTGGTCACTGGTGACAGTCATTCCCACGCATCTTAAAATCCGCATGTCAACTCTGCTGTTAAATCCTTGAACACATTTCAGGACAGAAGTAAAACATGTTCTTTTTCACGTCTACTTGCATGTGTTTGTAAGGAAGACTGGGGTTGCTTTGGTCCACACGGACTATCACTTTCCCTTGGCATTCTGACGTGGGACGTTTACAAATGCTCTCAGCCTTTGAGGTGCGCCTCCCCGTCAATATGCTTTTAATAATCTTTTAACAAAGCTCCCTTATTTCCCCAGGGGAGCTCCCTAGATATTAAGAGCAGTAGGGAATCCTCTCTCTCTCTCTCTCTCCCCCTGTGTGTGTGTTTCTCTTTAAAGGACTGAATTCACTGTTTACAAAACACGCTAGGTTCTTCTTTTAAAATGTCATCACAGCATCCCTGTTGTTGGGTCACAACTGGGTACTTGTCCCCACACACTTGCACAGGGCAAGAGATGCACGCATCCTCTAACACCCTAGATTTTGGTTGGTTTCACACAAACTACCTGCTGGTGAAAGTACTTTCAGATTTGTCAATTACTGCAACAGGAATAGTTTCTCATCTTTTACTCCTACATAAGTAACACAAAAAATCTTGTCAAATTACACACATGCTACTTTATGGAAAACAATGTTCCACTAAAACCCTCAATACTGTAGTATCAAGGGCGACTGCAACACCCTCAGAAATGAAGACAGACCAGGCTGATGCCATCTAAGAGCATGTCAGAACCCCACCAGCCCACAGTCCTCTGCCTGAACACACTGGCTGTGCAAGGCAGGATGCTTCTCCAGGAGACCACACGGGGTCCTGAGTCAGCAAAACCAGGAAAAGAAAGTGCCTTGTCAGATGCATGAAAACCATCCTGTGCCTGGTAACAACAGGGACCAGCGAACGATTGCTCTGTTGGCCCTTAAGGACTGACTGCTTGACCTGCACAGACCGCCCTAGACTGTGGGTTCACTGCTTGGTCTCCTTCCACCAATGCCTCTCCTTGCTGGGAGGTTCTCTATTTCCTACCCAAAGTCCGCTTCTTCTCTTCTCACCATTATATCCGGTCTCGTCCATCTTCTTGGACTCATCGACAACCACCCGACCCAACCGAGACAAAATTCCCCCAACAGCATCATGCCAAGGACCCAACGCAGGAATACATTCCAGGCAGGAGCAGAACCAGAAATGAGGAAAGATGACAAGAACAGCCACGTACGTCCTTGTGTTTCCACTCACGTGGGCTCATGCGCTCAGAGAGAAGCAAAAGAATAAAAGGAAGAAACCAATTTAATCTCAAACGCTCAAAGAAGGGCCACTGTGTCACCACCACCACTGGTTCAAGAAGAAAAAAACATGTCTTAGGTGGCAAACGTGAAGGATGCCAAGATGAGCATTTCACAGTGAAAGTCATTGCCACACAGATGGTGGGGGCCCTTGGGGGCTTTTCATCACGCTCCCTGTATTCTGTGACACTTCCAGTGGGCTGCTGCCTGCAGAGTTTACCAAAAACCATTGCTTGCACTCACTCTGCAACTGAACACTGTGCCACGTCTTGACCCCTTCCAAATAAGCTTGCAGTTTTGGGGTTCTGCCGCGCGAGCAACCTCGTGTGGGTACCTGAGACCTTCTCAGCGGTGGGAATGAACAAAAAGAAAGAAAACTGTGGACATTGGCCAGCATCACCCCCAGCCAGCACCACCTCATACCTCTCACTGCGCTTTCCAGCTGCCCGACAGACACGTGCCAACTCCTCTCCTAGCCAATTTCACCTTCAGTGCTGCTGAGCGTCCGCCCACTAATGACCATAATGAAACATGCTTTATGTGAGAGCCTGTTCATTTATTTTCATTCCCGCGAGTGCCTTCAGAGACCAGAGTTGCAATCACGGCTACTTACTATTTAATTCCCAGCCAAATTTATGGTCACATTGAAAAATGGAGGCAGGCAGCCTGATGCAGGATGCTTTTGTCTGAAGTGTCCTCATGGAATCATTATACTCGCATTAATCTTTAATCTGCAATTAAACAATCAGTTCTACGTAAAAGATAGCTGCAAACAGATCTCCTGCCTGCATCCTCCATGGCCTCTCCTAATGGGAGGTGTGGGAGAAGGGTGAGAATCAGGTGTAATTAGGACTACATTCGTCACGGAGCCTGGTTCGGTGGGAGGTAATTTATGGAGGTAGGAGTTCCTCGTGCAAAGTGACTTCTGTCTTTTCAGGGGCCGGCAGAGCAGCCTGCTTGTCCTGCGATGCCAAGGATGGCAGGGGAAGAAGACAGAAATGCAAGGGCGAGGGTGAGGAAGGGAGGCTGGCCTGATGAATGTTTTGGCAGAAACTGCAACCTGCCTCGCATCTGCAGCTCCCAATTATGAAGCCCCCTCCCCAGGTTCTCCAGATGCTTAACTGCAGCTGGAGGCCCGCAGGCCAGCAGGAGTGCCCCAGCCATTAACAGGTAGCTGGAGACAGAGCAACTCAAGCCTGTCAGTTTCCTTTGCCATCAACAAGGCTGCACCTCCCCGAAGCAGGCAAGCAGCTGGCCAAGCGGCACCTTGCTAACACCCCAAACAGAGCTGCGGCGTCGACCTATGTGTGTTGTGCACCTGGTGAGGAGCAGTGGGCAGGGAAGGCAATGCACGCCCCTCAACCAGGCACAACCAACAGTGGAAGGAGAGCCCAGGGCGCAGCATTGGTTAAATAAAACCGGCTGGCTGTTTCAGCTATGTGCGGCCGCCCACAGCGGTGTTTGCAAAGGAAGGTGGGTGAACACCGGTTCACTGGACGTCTCACCCAACAACTCAGTGAGAGAAAGTTTTTGGGATTCTTTCGCTGGTCGGCTAGAATGGGTCTTTAGCACAACACACACAGGATGAAAATAAGCACTTTCACTTCCTTTTGCAAAGAACATAAGCAACTGTCAAGACGTTTAAAACCAGAGTACAGACACACACGTAAGGAGCCAAACTGTGCTGCAACCATAACGCCGCAACGAACGTGTTTCTCACACCACTTAGCCAGCAGCCACGGACAGTAGCACACAAGCATTGATTCCAACCACTAACCACAGCGAGAATTCCAGGGTAATATTTTGTTACACACCTGGTGATTTATTTTACTCTGTAGCATCACAAATTGCAAGTCTCGTACTGTGTTACGGGAAAAGAGCCAAAGCTGTTCTCCAGAAAAAAAGAGAGAGAGAGAGAGAGAGAGACAGAGAGAAATCTGGGCCTTGCTGCTCTCCTGTCTTCCTTAGACCTGCAAGGCCGTAGCTCCCATCACCATCTGGGTGATGCCTGTGCACTCAGTCCCATCTACGTAGTATCTACTAGGCCAGCAGATCCTGGGCTGGGCAGTGTGGACTCAGCGGGGAAGCGGGGCTTAGGAAGAACCTGTGGGTGGGAGCATCAGACACACAAATGCACCATCGTGATAGAACGTAATCACACCACTCAGTACAATTGAAGGACACCCAGTGCACTATGGGGATGCCAGGTGTCATGTGTCTCCAGGTGTGTGCTGGATGGATCCAATTCCAGTTTCCAGCCTGGACACACAAATCAGCAACAAGATGTTCCTTATATGGCAAGCGCCAGGTTTATGGTCGTAACACCGGTTTTGACATCACCGAGTGCTGGGTTCAACTCTAGGCTCAGGCACCAACTCCAGTTCCTGCTACTGCAGCCCTGGGGAGACAGCAGCAATATTCCAGCAGCTGGTTCCTGCCACCCATGTGGGAGACCCGCACTGAATTCTCACCTCCCAGCTTGGATCCGGTCACTTTGAGCATTTGGGGAGTCAACTGGCAGACGGGAGATGTGACTCTAAGCCCCTGGCAGCGTTTCCCTATGTGGGATAATCACACTGGCTGTTCTAGCTGGTCAGCTGCACACACTGAGAATCCCACCTCACTCCCCCACATCCACATTCCACACCTAACTATTCCCACTTCTGCTTTATCTCCTCCCCCCTTCATAACCTTTCCCACCTTTATTTCTCTGCACCCCACCGATGCCGACCTAAGCTGATCCTCAGTCATCTCAGATCGGAGCAATGGCCACAATTCCCTGCCTGACTCAGGGCTGAAGTGTCCAACAGCAGAAGCCACTGTGGTGATGTGTTGGTCCCCATCCCCCAACCCTCCCAGATTAACAGCTGGTAGTGGAGCGCATGAGCCATCAGACACAGGAGTGAAGCTTCCTATGTTCCAATCTGGGCTCCACCATCTACAAAGTGGGACTCCTAGAAAGCACAGCGCCCATCTCCAACCGAAAATGACATCAGGACCGCACCCCACCACCTCAGGCTCGCCGTGCACCGCGAATGTGCTTCTCCTGTGAGGCACTCAGGTCTCGGGCTTGCCTGTGCTTTAGAAAGCGACGGACTAGAAAATGATTGACAAATGTAGGCTTTGATGAACCCTCGGCCTCCTGGGATCCCACCGCTTCTCTGTGCAACAGATAACTCATTTCTCCAATTTGGTGGCACTGCCGGGGTTGCACGTCAGCACCTGGCACACGCCAGACCCTGGGGATGTAGCAGCTCCTCCTGCTTGTGATTCCGAGCCCCGAGCCTGACACCAACAACCTGGCACAACTGCTTCACTAACGCTTCTGTCTACTCCCGCCACGTGACATCCCTCACTGGGGCTGCACAGTGCCGCGTCTCCGCACGCCACGGCCCCTCGGTGCCTGTCCCCGACTCTCTCCCCACAGTCTGAGCGTCCTAACTCAGGCTCTCCCACTGTTCCAGCTTCTACCAGCTGCTCAAACCTCCATTCAACGCTTGCTCATTCTCAGTACAGCTTTTTCTAAACACTGATTCTCAAAGACTCTGCTTAAAATAGCTGTTGGTCTCACCTACTAAAACCGTGTCTGTATTTATAACTTGGCCACCGCACAGACTGGGTCCCGTAAGCTAGGGGGATGGGCACTGGGGACAGCTCTCCTGGGAACAGGATGTGGAGGCTACCAGCAGCCTCTGGAGTGAGGCAGGGCCGGAGTGAGTGGGGGAAACACAGCCACAGCCATCAGCAGGTGCACAGCTCCATCCAGATGGAGGATGCAGCGAGAGACGCCTTCCGGGCACACAGGCAGGAGCTCGGAGCGTGCCCTTGGCAGGGTACTGAGGTGTCCGCCCTGTCTGAGAGCCAGCAGCTCTTACCTGCTCTGGTGCGCCTGTCGGTTCACACAGAGGCTCTCAGACCTGTAGTGTGTGGTCAGTGACATGCACAGGCGGACGGCTGCCTCTGACACGTACCATCTGAAGCTTCTATGCCAAGGACCACATTATTCTCCTTCAGCATCCTTCTACCTCCCTCATCGTAATTTCTGACCCATTCTTTAATAAGTAGTCATGCTATTAGGCTGGTGATAGGCTGAATCTCACCATTTCAGCTAACTTAGGGGACTGATTAAAGCAGATCTCAGCTTTTTTTTTTTTTTTTTTTTTTTGCTTTACCTTGTTCTCTCAGATTAACTGTTCTGAGAGTCTTTGAAAAACAGAAAATCACTTTTCAAATCAAAAGAAATAATGGGCACTACCATTCATGTCTTCTAATGTACAGTAGCAAGGTACCTACAGACTGTATATACTTAGTGGTTGCTCAGTAACATTGATCATACACAGATATGCTGTGAAAACTTAACATCTTGGGGCTAGTACTGTGGCATAATAGGTTAAGCATCAGCCTGTAGTACTGGCATGCCATAAGGGCACCGGTTCTAATCCTGGCTGCCCTACTTCCAATCCAGCTCTCTGCTATGGCTGGGAAAGCAGAAGAAGATGGCCCAAGTCCTTGGGCCCCTGCACCCACATGGGAGACCTGGGAGAAGCCCCTGGCTCCTAGCTTCGGATCAGCGCAGCTCTGGCTGCTTTGGTCATGTGGGGAGTGAACCAGCAGATGGAAGATCTTTGTCTCTATCTCTTCCTCTGCCTGTAACTCTATAAAATAAATAAATAAATCTTAAAAAAAAACCTTAGTGTCTTTCATGTCCAATTTTGGTTGTTTCCGGTGGCATAGAGAAGCAGCTTTAATCTAGTGTGGCCCACAGCAAGGCGTCTGCGGTTCAGATTCTACTCTACTGCTTAGCAGGGTGATGACTACGGGTCAGTGATTTAGCAATTCAGTGCTGCTGTTTTCTCACTGTTGGAATGGAAACAATAATACTGTCATTCATTCCATCAGTCTCTCCATAAGACCAAAGGAGCTGACCTAACATGCCGAGCAAAACCTCCATGGATGCCAGCTATAAAGACAACAGCATCACAGTAAGAAAGGAAAGAGACCAGACTAGGATCTTACACTTGAAAAACACCCTCCCAGCTGATGCACTACTCTCAGTGTTCCTAGGCAGGCAAAATGTGTCCTAGAAAACATCCTCATCCACAAAAGTATACCTGTGTTCTTCTGCCACAGCTGATCAATGAATGGCACTGTGGGAAATGAACTATTTCATACTGAATTGGGTCTTTTTTGTAAGAGTATAGAATGATGATGCTATTAAATATATACATGCTTTTAAGTGACACTGACACACTGACGTCACCTGTCACCTGTCAATTACAATGCAGTTCATTAAACACACAATTAATTACATTTTAAGAAGTCTTAGGATATTAAAACATTTATTTTAAAAACAAATTGACTTCTGGCAAATTCTTATGAAACCAGCACGTTCTTTTCTAAATGGGGTATTCTCAGGACATTCTCTCAAGGATTTATGTTCATAATCATCACTCTAATAATCGTAATCACAATTATTATGACACCGTTCATCACAAGAGCTAATATACTTTAAGTGCATGTCCATTAATCCATACAACCACCTCCAAGTTTCTGTGTAAAACTGTCACAGTCACAATTATCGCCATCAAATAGTCTCTTCAAATCCGTCAACACCTATCAAATCCTGACTACCTACAAGGCAGTTGCTCACAAAGCAAACCAACAGGCACTCTCCTCCTCTCCATCAAAGTCAAGACTGGGGGCCGCACTGTGGTGTAGCAGGTAAAGCCACCGCCTGCAGGGCCGGCATTCCTAATAGGCACTGGTTCTAATCCTGGCTGCTCCACTTCTGCTCCAGTCTCTGCGAAGGCCTGGGAAAGCAGTAGAAGATGGCTCAAGAACTTGGGCCCCTGCACCCATGTGGGAGACCTGGAGGAAGCTCCTGGCTCCTGGGTTCAGATCTGCCTAGCGCTAGCCTTTGGGCCATTTGGAGTGAACCAGCAGATGGAAGCCCCCTCTCTCTCTGCCTTTCTGTAACTCTGCATCTCAAATAAATAAATATTTAAACAAACAAACTTCCCAGGGAAAGGAAATGATGTGGAAGACCAAGCCCCTCTGAAAGTGACCTCCAGGTCCCGTCCCCCTCTCCGACGCGGCTCCGGAGCGCACCTGCTCTGGAACCGCCTGTATTCCACGTGGAGGTGTGACAGCAGACAGCAAGCACAAGGATGCTCAGCACGCGTGAGTGAGGGGCGAAGAGCACGGCCCTGGGGAAGGAGACAGCTCTCACTTGGTCATTGGCAGACTGTCACTAATCTGAGTTGCTTAATGCACATGGCCACCAGGATCGCTTTGTCACTCGCAAGCTTTCTTGTTGCTTATTTTGTTTCCTAATGCGTGTTTTCCATGAATTTTGTGAGAAATCCCCTGTGCCCATGCGTACATTTACTAACATCATGTTGACACTCAGGCCAGGCTTTCTCCCTGGGCTGCCCCTGGCTACACACTACACCCCCCTAACGCAGGGCTGCCCTGACGGGCGGGCTCTGCCCTCACCCGCTGCAGGCCGGGCTGCACTCTCTCTCAGCTTCCCGGATTCTCCTCCCTGTCCCTTCTCTCCTCAGGTGCCAGAGCCGCGTTTGGGACTGAAGGTTTTCCCTGCTGGTGTCTGCTCTCATCCTCTTTTTCCTCTTTCTCAACTGCTTATTTCTCCTAATAAATCTCTTGTGCTTCAAATTTGTGTGGACATCGTTCACTAGAGAATTAACACTGTTTTAGTTTTTCCCTGCTGAAGCACTGTAGGGGGAAGGAACCCCCAAGGTAACTGTGAAGCTGGATCTCTCATTTCACCATCATCTAAGGTGGCAGGTGCACGACTCTCCCATCACCTAGCAGCCAACAAACACCTACACGGAGAGATTTCAATGTGTAATGCTGGGGCTTGTTCAGCGTGGTGGACTTCAGAGTTAAAATCATTGGGAGAGAGCACTAAGCCCTCATCAGCTGCCCACGGTTCATCGTTGAGCATCTTTGATACTCCCAGCATCACTCAGAATGTTCCCGCCACCGCTGCCCTGGATGCACCAGTTTCGTACCAGGAGTGCGTTCTTCAAACCACTCCATCAGGAAAGATAACACTGCAGGTGACCAATGTAGGCAGCAGAGCGGATGGAGCAGTGGCTTACCGCTGGGCGGGGCGGGCCTATCACTGAGTGTGCTCCTCTTCTGTACCTGTGCATTTTCCTGGAACTTCCAGGTTGTTTGCTCCCTCTGCCTGAGGCTCTAGTGGCCCACCCTGACTTCATGCTGTGCCAAGGCCACAGTTTGAATACCATTTGTCCCCTTGGCCTCTGCCGGGATCTGAATCCACAGAGAATTACCTAATGGTACTAAAAGCATGGGGATTCCATCTGACTTGGTGTTGAGCAGTGTGGTTTGCACAAAGTGGTTAGATAAAATCATGACCATTGGTGGGAATCCCCGGAGCAAACGCTGGTGGCTTTGTAAGGAGGGGGCAGCCCCCACGGATTTAGACAGGTATGCTGGCTGTCTCTGGCTCGGGGCTGTCTCTATGAAGCGACACAGCCAGGCGGTTCCCACCAAAGCTTGTGCCGTCCTATTCGGACTTTCTGTCTCCTGAACCGTGAGTTGAGCAGACCTCTTTTCTTTGCCTCGGGAACCCTGTTACAGTGCTGGCGATCTGACTGACGCACCTGGTGTGTGCCGGTGGCTGGGCGCTGCTGACCCAGGCAATGGACTTCCTGAGCCCGTAGGCTGAGGGGTGGCCCTGGGCGTGTTCTTGCCAACCGCACAGGAAGTGATCTGTGCCACTCCCGCTTGGACTTCGCAGATAGTGCATGGGTTTTCTGTTTGCCAGCTCGACCCCTGCTTCTGCTGGCCAGAAGCCCCATGAAGGGCACGGGCATGAGAGGGAGAGCCGGTGCCCATGCCTCACCCAGCGCAAGGCCTCCCCCACCAGGCAGCCGAACCAAGTCAGTGTTCTCCTTTCCTGCCGAAGACCTCAAACCATTCAGGCTGGAGCCTTTCCTTCACTACCACAAGTTCATTACTGAGCAGCAGCACATGGGAAATCTCCATCCCTTGAGGGAGGTCTCCATTAAAGCTGCCACGCAACAAAGAGTTTGTCAATTTTCTGGCAAACTCAAACAGGTTTTCCAGAACGTTGAGTTGTCGACATAAACAAATGTTACACACTCCTAGAGCCAAATGGCCGGGCTTCATCCAATGTGGGATCTGTAGTACCCAAACCCTCACCTTAGGGCTCAGTTGAACAGGCTCTTCATCGGTACTTCTGTCTGTGGCACACAAGAGCTGGCGACGCACAAGGGGCAGCACGGAATGCAACTGCAGTGATTCATGCGCAGCAAAAAGACCCATCTCCAAAACCAGCCAGGACATTTCAGACACAATGGCACAGTGTGCTTCCAGCGAACATGCACGACTGTATCAGTATGATGACTCTAACTCAACATTGATTTTCACTTACAGCAAAGTTACAATGTAGCAAACACAACTTAGCAAACACCCAGAGGAAGATTCCTAGAGAGTAAGCTAACAGCAACAAGGGACGTTGGTTTTACACACTTGGTGCTTATCAAATTACCTAGGTCTTCTATGAATGCTCCCTGTTATCATTTTGCTATGGGATAGGCAGACAGCTTCTTTAGGACAGTGAAGCTGGAGGAACCTGCAAGCCAGCAAACCCCGCCCCACCCCCAGCCCCCCGGAATTCTATTTTCTCACTTGTCAATCAAAATGCCCCCTTTGCCAGGATGCAGCTGTTTCATCTAGGACCCTGGGAGGAAGGCACCGTCCAAGGATGGATATTAAGGTCTACATCGAATTCACGGAGGCGCCATTGAACTCCAAATGACTGCACAGCTGTAGAGCCACCCTCTACCCAACCCCACTTTATAAAAAGAGGTGCTGGAACGCACTCTCTCTCTTCCGTGGGTGACCCTGATGGGAGGAGGTGCTGGGATTCTCTCTCTTCCTCCTCTCCTCACCCCCTTCTCCTTCTAGACCCAATGCCCACTCGTGGTGGGTCTCTCTCCATGTAGGGCAACCTCGTATCTTGTGTCTGTGTGTGTGTGTATGTTCACTTTCTCATCTTCTGAATAAAGTGCACTTCACCTATGTCAGCACTAAGAATTCTCTTTGGTCATAAGAGCCTGTAGTAAACATGCATACATTGCACTCTCTCACAGCAACTTCTCAATATTCGTAGCTCATCTTTTTTCCCCCTAAGATATTAATCTTTAGTTGACCTTTCAGGCAACATATGATACTAGGAGACTGAGGGGGAAAATCAGTTTTCTTCAATGATTCTCGTACTTCTCATTTCTTGGCCTTGTATACCATTGTTACAACATCCAAGAGACCAAGTACCCAAAGTGACAGAGGAAAGATCAGATGATGCGACCAACAACCACAAAATGACAGCAAAAAGGGAGAAGAGCAAGCGTTACTTGCTTTTGTGAAAAATCTGGTTTTGATTATTTCTACTACATCTCTGTAGATGAGAGGAAGGGAGTGTGGAGGGAATTCTGCTCCTCTGTTACATAGTTAGGCAAAGGGTTTCTTCCTATGCGTGGGTTACATTTACGGGGAAAAAGAAACGCCCACAACGTTGAAGAAGCATGAATCACTGTTCCTACAACTGGCAAGAAAGGAGCAGGCAGACACCCGCCTGGGGAAAGTATGGCAGTTCCTTATGAGTCAATGTTTGCAGTAGATAAATGGGAATGGGCAAGGACAGTGCATTTTTAGCAAAGGAACTTGACATTTTGGTCTTTCTGATGATTTCCCTTTTGGTTACACTTCAGTCAAGAGTATCTACCTTTGATGTTAACTTAGTTCATATTCAAGTCGAAGTTCCAGGGCTCGGCATACACAGGGCGACGACACTGTCGTCCTTAATGGGAAAACGGCCCCTCCTCTACACGGGTGACAAGTTTCCCTCCAGCGCCCACAGAAGCACAGAGAGGATTTTCCCAAACACACGCTCTGTCCAGCCACTCAGCCCGAGGGACACAGAATGCAGGTGGGGTCCTGCCAACACTGCCTGACTCGCTCTGGGTTTCCACGCATCTGATGCTTCTCTCTCAATCTCCCCTTTCTTGTCTGGCTTCACTGGTACCTTGGCCATACCTGGGGGTGACCGCATGCCTCACAGTGGTGGTCAGCAGTGACCTGCTGCTTCTTCCTCCCGGGACGAAGAATGAACCCAGGGTTCATTCTGGGAGTCTCTGTATTTTCTTTCCATCAACACAGTGCAATGCTGGCGCTTAGTAGGTGTTCCGGTTGTGTGTGTTACAGGAATGAGCAAAGCTCAGAGCAGGTGAACAACACTTCAGCATTTTAAAGGGGAAAGAGCCTTACAGTTAGACTAACAGCTGCTGTATCAGAACAAAAGAGGAACACACCAGGTATGAGGAATGATCGGTAGGCCAGCCGATTTTCCACTATTAGCTTTAACTTGACCAGAAAGTACGGAGTCTCCTGGAACGTCCCGCTTTCCTGGTTGGGAGTTGTCAGCTGTCACCCAGAGACCCATTAAAACCAGGGCAGATGCTGCAGCCCAGGCCAGCTCTGGTGCACAGCTTTGCATTTCTGGTTTGTGGGAAGGTAGGAGAGGGCGCGTTCAATCTGCAAATCACCAGTGTGTTCTGGGCAAGAGGCTAAGTCACATCATGATGACAAACACATGCAAATGCTTCCCGAGGGAGTACAGACCCCAGAGGCTTCCTGACTTCCGCCTCGCACACTCAACACCTCCTTTCATACAGCATTTCTGTGGCACTGAGATGTGGGCAGCCACAGGCAGTCACCCCTTTTGTTTACACTTAAACATATGGCTGGAGACATCCAGGCACAGACAATTAGGCTAAGGAGATTCCAGGTAGAGGCAGGAAGAACCTTATCTCACTGCTAGACTTCTCACAAGAAATGGTGTAGATAATCAGCCACACCTGAAACCAGCATTTATCACCTAGGTGTTTTATTATACCCTTGTAATCAATGATTGACAATATTTTGTGATCTGCTAAGCTATCTCTTTGTAACCCCAAAAGAATTTTAGATATGTAAATCCTCTGCGTGCCTTCTTGTGTGCAACTAACTGGTCATGTTTAAATACTACTGGACTTGTTGAATAAACGAGCCTTGATCAGGATTTGTCTTGGCTCCATTCTTTGCGTCCTTGTCCCCGCATTCCCACTCTGTTTCAGGAAACCCGGTTCATTGTGCTGCAGGCCGGCACACTGAGACAGTCCAGCTGTGATTTATTCCTTAACACCTTTCCACAAAGGAGACCTGGGATATTAATTTCAATGATAATGGTTTTTGAAAGAGTATACCACGTTGTTTCAAATACCTCCCCTCTCAAAACCAAAAACCTCATCAGTTTTTGAAACCAATACCACTGAAGAAAATCTTCTCTGGGTCAATGTCTTGTGCACTCTCACAGCTAATGAAAGGAAACTTCCCACCGCGGCTGCAGGTGCCCTTATATGTCATCGAATGAGACAGGCGGTATTTGTGGCGCGGATGCCACACTCTGTCAGGAGCAAAGCCATTCTGTGCTGTAATGCAAATGACTGCATTCATCAAAGGAGCTTTGTTAGTTATTCATTGTGTTCCTTATCACCCCTTCCCCAAGCCCAGCTCTGCACAGGCAGGAGGTGCGTCACCAGCAGCATCAGCTCCTGTCAAAGGTGCCCTTATCAGGCACAGCATGGGGTGCTGGGAAGGACCTGCCAAGCCCCCGCTGCCGCCTCCTTTGTGCGTGGGTAGTGGGCTTCTTTGTCCTCATTCTAGGATCTGCTTTTCCCAGTGTGGGATCCATGAACACATCTGGAAACTGATACTAGGAACAGAAAACATCTGTGAAAGCCCGAGCCTCTTTTATCCCCCCTTCTTGTTGTCTGGTGCGCATGGCATTGGCCAGGCTTCCCACACAGAGAGCTCACTGGTTTCAATTCTTCCTTTTCTCCCTGAGATGCAAATGTAATTATTTACAGATGCCATAAAAGGCGGGGAAGCCTCCTGGTAGGAGCCGCCAGCGGGAGCCCAGCTGGGACACAGAGAAGTGGAGGAAGGGTCACCCCACGCCAGCGAGGCACGCCGGCCCAGGGGCTCTACTCATTCCAGCCAGCAGCACAGTCGCATTCTACATACCTCCTCTATCCTCTGGGTGCACCTCTGCTTTTTGGACGGGCACTGGAGATTAATCCAGCTGTAATTTCTCCCGCCTTTCCAGCTGTCAGGGGACTTGAGCTGGAGATAATGGCAGTATTAATGCCTAACCTAGGAGCAGAAATTGCCTTAATACAATGGCAATCATGAGGAACACACCCGTCACTGGTCTGAGTGATAGCCCTTGACGTGGATGGCAGTGGGCGCCCCACCTCCAGCCGGCTGTAATGAACTTTGGGGCTTCTCTGATCAGATTCCCTATACAATAGGCAGAGAATCCAGGTAGCCTAGAGAGTTGCAGCCTCTAGCGAGGATTTAATATGGCCTGATTAAAGATCCCTGGCTAGGACCACTCTGGCATGAAATGTAATAAAACAAGGCACAAAATGGGCTGTAATTAAAGCAGTTTGGATAGCATGATTAGATACCTAATAATTAAGGATTTTATCAGACAGTTGTGCTGGACAATGAATGAACAACCCACTGATAATGAACTGATAATGGCTCTGACACTAGGCTATTAGAAAAAAAAAACACTAAAAACAGTCACGCATGCATTTTGTGAAAATCCTATGGCATTATAACTTAGGCTACCTAAGCGTCGCTGGGTGAGATGCTCTAATAAACAGGTGGCAAGAAGTTAAAACCACCTGAAGAAAGACATTTCACACCCTTTTCTTCCTCAGCCCACGGCCACAGTGACCGGCAGGGTGCAGGGGAGGGTGGCTAGATCCGCAGAGTCTGACAAGACTGTGCAGCTGGGAGGTAGGACAGGGGAGGCACTGGAGCCACGCTGAAGAAACCCAGTGCAGGCGCACACGGCGTCCTCGCCCCCCTTGGGGACACACGGCGTCCTCGCCCTCCTCAGGAGAACACATGACATCATCGCCCTCCTCGGAGTGCGGAGTGCGCACGGTGTCATTGCCCCCCTCGGGGTGCACATGGCGTCATCACCTCCCTCGGGAGAACACAGGACATCAACGCCCTCCTCGGAGCACACATGGCATCCTCGCCCCCGTCGGGGTGCACATGGCGTCATAGGAGCGCACACAGCATCATTGCTCTCCTCAGGAGCAAGCGGAGGCACTCACTGGCTGCTATCTCGATTCTGTTAACACAGAATGTTTTCACACATTTTCCTTTGTCAACCTATTTATTTTCAAAGACGCGCACACTTTCTTCAGTTCTTGGCTTTAGGAACAGGGATTTCTGAGGGCAAGAAGTAACCAGTCATCCGACGGGTACCATTTAGAAGGGAAATCTCTGTGGCTGTTTAGTGATGGGTTCGATGCAGTAATTTATCAATGCTGGTCCCTCCTGTAGTAGCCCAAGGTATGCTTCTGCCTCTCCCTTCAACACAGAGGACAAACAACAGTGGAAGCGCATGGGAGGATGCCCTCGTGCCCCAGTGAGAAAGGAGCACAGTCCGAGGGTGAGGCAGTGGCCACTCGGCTCCCTCACTCAGAGGAGGAGCGGAAGCAGCCCGATGATGTCACCCACTCCCTGAGCCATGGGCATCAACCGCAAAGGCACCACAGCCTGTCTTCACTGCCACAGATGACAACTTTTCTACAAGGGACGACTACATTCACCCAGTGAATTAAATGAAAAAAGAATACACATAAGTTAGCACTTTACTGTCTTATTTACAAATTCTCCTATGCAAACCCTTTTAAAAAAACATGTTTTTAATACAAGGAAGTACCAATACATGTCAAAAAAAACGCATAAAAACTGTTCCAACCCCAATTTTAGAACACTTACGGGGCTTGGAATCTTCTAAACATTCTGATGCCATTTCTAGACTGCACCCCTGAACACTGTTCAGTGACTGAGTGACTGCACTGAATGCCACTACATGGAAACAGCCATCCTGCTCCCTGGAACTTGAGTTCTTCTGCCTACAAAACTAAGATACGAGAGCCATGCGGTATTTGCCCCAGACCCCAGTGCAATGGAAGCCCAGATGTGGACTGATGCTCTTGGCGTTCAACTGGTTTTCTGAAGAGAACCGGTTGTACCACCTGCTGAAGGCAGACGGCGAGCAGGTGCATAGAGGAGCTCAGGGAAGCCTCTGGAGCTGGTGAGCCATCCCTCAGGTGGAAAATACACAGGACTGCAGAAAGGGGTAGGCTCAGTCTCACAGGAAGTCGGCCAGGTGCCCAGGGTGGCACTGGGAAATTTGAGAGAACCAGAAATTTCAGCCTCAGACAAAGAAAGGTTTGATAAACGCACTGAACTCTTTAAACACTCGCTAAGAATAACTGGCTTTGTGCTTCCTTGACAACTGGGAATTACTGGAGAATTCTGGCAAGGGAACAGCGTAGCTGGACTGTGTGTACACAGATACACTCGGCAGGGGGTAGCAAGACATCCTGCATGGCGAGCCCAGGACCGCCCACTTCTCTTCCTGGGGCCCTGAGCAATCTGGGTTGTGCCCCAGGGTCCGGCAAGGACAGGACCCCGAATCCTTCTATATCCAACAATCTCTTCTTGCTACTATTACTGATGAATTATTTTAACTCTTGCACATTCATAGAAGACCATTATCTCAAAAGACTGACATTACTGATAAATAATTGTGCGCTCAACATTTTTTGTGATACATTTTCTTTATAGCAACAAAATCTCGCCCTGTTAAAATTCATGTTTTTTATTTTTTTATACCTGTTTTGCCGAGTCTGACGTTCATCAGTACCCGTCCCTTTCTTGGGGTTGGCCGGGAGAGATAGTGGAATCCAGGCAAGGGTCACTGCCCAGGTCACCATGCGCGTAAGCTCAGAGGCAGGCTGGGAACTCTTTGGAAGGAATGACAAAGTGGTGACCAATTTTTTACCTGGATAGCTTCATTTGTTTCACTCAGGTAGAGAGATTAGCAGCATCTTGTGACTAATGATCAATGACTTCTAAGCCATGTCAATACCTTTTTAGAGTTAGAGCATAATGAAAACTTAATGAAGCCTTCCTGGTACATTAACTGCCTATGAGAGATATGCATAAGAAACGCACACTCAGCAGCTGAGTGACTCCAGCTGAGGTTTATGGGTATTCCTGACTTAACAATTTCGCTCCACAAACACCGACTATCTGTTCTGTAAAAAGCCCTGGATAAAGCAACTCTGTGGGATACAGAAATGATCTATGATGTGCATATTTTCCTCAAGGACCCTTTAGTCCAGAAGTTAATTTACTTGTGTTTAATCCTGAATAGATTTGAACAGCAAGGTCAACCTGCTTAACCCACTGGTTGGCAGAAGAGGCTGCCGTGGCCCAAGGACACCACATGCAGCATAAAGTGGTCTGGACTCCTAGCAGCCCCTGGCCCTTGGGAGCGCAGCTCATGTGAGGAGTAGCATTTCACTGAGCATCTACTACGGGCAAAGCTCTCACGTGGAGAGGGAAGCAAAGTCAAAAGGAGCGGTCTCGTTCTGGAGCCTAAAGACGGATGTCTGCTCAGACAAAATAGACAGCACCCGCTAGCCATTTACTGCGAGAGTCCTACGAGGAGGAGAGACTTGGAAGACAATCCTTTCATTCTACCTAAGGCTCTGAGAAGACGACACGAAGCAGGTGGCGTTTAAATTGCATCTGAAGAGGAGACGGGATTCCGAAGGGTAGAGACAGAGGGGAAGGACCCTCGCAGCCTGGATGCTGACATTTTCACGTCTGTAATTGGGGGCCATCTGGTGAACACGCCCAGGTATCAGAGGGAGCTCCAGGAGCGTGTGTCCCCTCCTGCCCTGGACAGCAAGGCGGGGCCCCAGGTCTGCTTGGGGCCATCTCTCAGCCTTGCTCAGGGCACGGAAGCTGAGGCCCAGGGCACTGCACGATGCATCCACTGAAACAATGGAGAAGTGTGGATGCGGCTGTCGCCTTTGCTGTCCCTTCATTCGGTGGCACGAAGGTGCCCTGCTCATGTGAGAGCCACCGCCCCACGGCGTCCTCACCCAGGGTTAAGTGTGCGCTTTACAGCTCTACCCTTTCCCCCCGTGTAAAAGCACCATAGAAAACAACCATGTAACACTGCTGGTGACAGAGCAACGCCTCCACCCCCGGCTACCCACACTCACACCCATGAGGGGACTTTCAGAAATCTAAAGGAAGATCAAAAAGCTAAGCTTATTTGGGGACATGAAAATTTGAAGCCTATGCAATGTCTCCATATGCTAATTTCCAACAGCTTTTTGAAGTCCCCCTCCCCCCCACACAAAGCATATATTTGCAGCCTATCCATGCCTGCTCACTCTCTTCGTGCACACGTGACTACACTGTCCTGTCAGTGGTGTGTGACTCCTTGGGAAGGGGGGAGGGACAAAGGGAGACAGGACAGTTTTCTCTCCATCCCCATGTTCTTGGGAAGACTAAGAACACTATGGCAGACTCTCTGATTCTATTTTTTTCTTCTCAAGGTAACATCCAAGAGAATTCATTTGTGAACAATTTACTTTCTTCCCAACTGTCTTTGTCCAAGTTGAACAAGAAACCAAACTTCAGTTTAGGAAACGCTGCTCCAGGAAGCGTGGTCTCCAGCATGCTCAGTATCATGCATTAGTGAGTTTGAATCCACTTACACTTACTTGTCATGCCCTGAATAACTGCAGCCTTTACACACTGCACATCACACGTCCAACACTTGAAAGTAGCAAGTGCATAATTCTAGCCACTCCTAATACTTACCCAAATATTTCAAAAGTAGGATATTTACTCAATCCGGGAATAAATCCTTGTCAAAGCTGTGACCAATATATAAATAAAAAGGCAGCCGTGAGAACATGTGTGAGGCAGGCTGTGTTTATGATCTTCTGACAGCAAACACATAAATAGGTTAAATTCACTGCTCATTCCTCAGAGCCATGGGAATGGCTCTGCCATCTTGGTGACATTGCCAATTCCTCAGCTTTGCACCCAGCAGCACTGTTCCAGTCACATCTCTCAGAGCAGAGGGCATTTCTCCCTCTTCTGTCAGAGCAGTATCACTGGAACTGCTCCTTCACCACGTTCCACATCTGAAACTACTGTGAGCTTAATGAGTAGTATTGTCCACACCCGTGAACGTGGGTGACACAAGTCCCCACCATTTGCACAGTGTGGCCCACGCCTTGTGACAGGTGAGGTGCACTCAGCTGATGGTCACTGAGAGGCAACGTGACGCGCAGTAGGTGTTGAGCACTCACAACCCAGAACCTAGCTGTTCCCAGCAGCTTCCCGGAACAACAGAATCTTGGGATGCATAGGTCAGTTCACGGACGCTGGGCACATGTTCAGCCAAGGAACCTGGTGGGCGGCAGGACTGGAGCAGCAGTAAGCGCGTGTGCAGCTCAGCCTGGAAATGGCTAAATGCAACGCTGCAGTGGCAACAGGGCTTAGACAGGCCCAGATTTCCGACAGCGGCATGCTTCCAAGTTCTGAATGCTCATTTATATTTCTGCACGCTGCGCTGCGGTGTGGGCCAAGAGCGGCATATGGAGTCTCAGCTTCCCCTACGTTGTGCATTTTTACCTTTCTCTATGAAACAACCTTAAAATTTGCTACCTCACCCCAGGTCAGAGGCCAGGTCTCAAGCTTCCTTCCCCCCACCACTTCCTCGACTGTTCTGAGAAGCTGGGGTGAAAGGTCAGAGGCACAAAGCTCCAGGATATACTAAGAGAAAAAGTGGGGACAGCAATCACATCACCTTCCCTGGGGCCTGCAGCATGCCATACAAAGCCCCAGACAGGTATTTGGCATGTCCAGTTCACTGCCCACAGCTGCCCGGATTGGCCTGGATTTGTGGCACCTGCTTTCTTGCCAGACTACAAAGCCTCTGAACTCAGGGCCCCCCAACCTGAAGACTGTGTGTCCCCCTGCCCCCACTGTGCCCAAGAGTCCCAGCTGGGACTTCAAGGTCCATTCCCTCCCTAACGTCTCCACGGAGAGCAGCATCCCGCTGTGATGCTCCTGGCTCCCTCTCACAAGTACCCTTCCCAGCCAGCTCGTGCCCCTATCCCTGCCTCTCTTGCCCATGTACTGGAACATTCCATCACCCTCCCATCTCCTCCCTCCCTCCCGTGTGACAGCAAACCACAGGAAACCCATCTCGAGTGCCGCCCACCACTCCGACCTTGCTGGCTCTCAGAGGGATGC
Source organism: Sylvilagus bachmani (assembly GCA_015711505.1). Lineage (NCBI taxonomy): Eukaryota > Metazoa > Chordata > Mammalia > Lagomorpha > Leporidae > Sylvilagus > Sylvilagus bachmani. Next base: position 4,289,866 of record CM027393.1, read on the forward strand.
TCACCACCTGCCAAGGTTAAGCTTCAGCAAGTTCAAGTGCTCGCACAAGTCTCTCTGATTAGGTGGGGAGGAGCAGCAGGATACTGGGGTGGGGGTGAGGGGGTGATGATCATCTCAGTTCTACATCAAGGCAAAGGGCTGTTGGGAACTAAGTCTTGGCCCTGCCTCCCTGCTAAAAGCTGCATGTGTCCTCTCACTCCGCCCCACAAGTGGCAGACACCCTCCTGCAAGGAACGCCCGGATCTCTGCCGCAGCCGGGACCCCAGGGAAGCTGCCCTGAGACTCCTCTGCTCTCCAGGGGAGCGTCCCTCCTCACTTGTGGCTCTCAGGACTCTCCCTCCTCTCAGGGAGGTTACCCACTGCACTGACCTTCCAACCCTTCCCTGTGCAGTCTCACGCAGGCGGGAGCCCCGGGAAACTCTGCCAGGCAACGTGTTCTGCCCCCAAAAGCTCTGAATTTCATTTGGGGTGGAGGGACGGCTCTACTCTTAAAAGCGCCCCACCTTGCTACCAGGTCTCGCCACCCATCTTTGACAAGGCATCGGAAGGTTTGCAATGACAAATCAAACTCAGAGTGGCCCTCAGGGTCCCCAAGGAGACACAGGGTCTCCTTTTCGGTCACTCACTCCTCTGGCCCTTGCAAAATTCCCCTCTGGTCTCCCTGAGACCACGCTGCTCCACGTCCTAGGAGCCCCTGGGTCACATGACCTTGCCGAGGTTCCTGGCTCACCCTTAGTCACATCCCGCCCCCTTTCCTGGTCATCACTTACATTTTGTCTCGCTCTACTATGAGTGACCCTTAAGACGCTGAGCCGCCAGGGGTCAGACCTCTGACCTCTGCAGCACCCTGGGCAAACGCAGTGCTTTGCATACAGAAGGCCAGCAGCCATTCTCTGCTGAATTTAATTGGACAGTCGCTATCAACCACCGGGTTAATTTACTACTCATGTTACCAAAAAGTCACTAATGCGTTTCAATTATTTAAGGACTACATTTTAAACTTGCAAGTCAAATTATTTTAGTTTAATTTAACACAAATGCCATGTTTCTGAAAATGGTACAAGACACACAAGCATTGATGGAAAACGTCTTGTTTCTCTGAAATTATAGCTGCAACCACACGACTCAAATGGATGCAATAATCCACCCATCTGATCTACTCGAGCGGGAAAGGGGGAAAAGTGAGATTATTCATTGCTGCACAGCTTTGTCATAGGCTTGAGGAACTGTCAAGATTTTTCTTTTAGCATTTGCTAAGAGATTAAAAAAAAAGTCTTTAAAAACTGAGCCCCTTTTCCTCTGTGGAAGTCTGTGTTGTTCACTGCACTTCTATTCCATTTAAACAGCATCTGGCAGTAAACTACATTTGGGAAAACTGCAGCCAATACTTTTGAGATCAGCTCTTTCTCCAAAAACAACAACAACAACAACAACAAAAAAAGACAACACACAGCACAGTATCTTCAGCTGTGGCATTGGCATGTCAGTTAAAATTTCATTGCTGATGCAACATGATTTAATAGCAAGGTGTTCATGTGATGCGAAATTAATCCATTTCCACACTTCTTGGAGGTCTTCCTTGTGCCCAGCAATGGTCTTGGCGCCATGGGAACAATGGAGAATTCAAAGAGGAAAACAACCGGTCCCTATATGAACAATCAGGAGACCATGTGAGGCTCCGTGAGCTGCCGGGGGGGGGGGGGGAGACCTGCATCCAACTCATCTGCGTCCAAGGGCCGTGGCTCCCCAATAGCTGCTCTGTCTCTGGGGTCGGCACCTCCCCACCTGCCCTCGTCCACGACCGTGGCTGGGAGCCTGGCCTGATGTTTGGTTCTGCCTTCCCCTCTCAGCTTCCATTCATCCAGTGTTGGGAAGAATCACTTCTTCCTTTCTTGTTTAAACATTCCTCTTACCTGGGGCACAACCTCCTGTGATGCTCAGCCAGCAGATGCCAGGGGCCAGGAGCTCAGAGAAAATGGGGGTTCGGTGAACCCAAGGGAGGGTTAGTAGGGAAAGGTGGACTAGAGGAGACAGAACCGGCATGGGGCAGGCGTTTGGACGAGTGGTGATGTTGCTTGGGACATCAACATCCCAGGGCAGAGACCCTGACTTTACTCCAAATTCCAGCCTCCTGTAGAGCAGACCTGGGAGGAAACAGTGATGATTCAGGTACCTGGGTCCTCAGACCTGGCCAGGGGAGGCATCTAGGGGCTGAAGCAGCACGTGGGAGTTTTTTCTGCCTCTTGAATAAATAAATAAAAATTTAAAAAAAATTTTAAAAAGAAATGCTGCCATGGAGGAACCTCAGATTTCGGCAATTTGCATGTAACGCTTAGGGGGACAGGATAAGGGCCACTGCTATGGAGACAGTGGTTACTGTATTAGGATCTGGAAGGAGTGAATGGGACACACTCCCCTTAGCAGGGGGAAAGAATAGGCTTCCATCCAAAACAGGTGGGTTTATACTCAACGGTGGATCTGAATTGCACGTATCTTGGCGTACATGCTGAGTGTACTGAACCACACAGAACTCACTGACAGTATTCCATCCAAACGCATGGGCTTTGAAGACACGGCACTTCCCAGAGACCTCTGCAGCTGGCAGGCACAGGGAAAAGGGCTACAGTTCCAGCTCCAGGGCAGTGCACGCCGCTCCCCCAATCCCAGGTATTCACATGGCCATCTTAGTACTGTGTCTACTTTCACTGATGCAGCTGAAGGGGCAACGGATCATCGCACCATGTCCCATGTGTGTTCTCAGTTCTAGAAATACAACTGTGCTGCATTTGGATGAAAAAAACGTACCCCGTTTTCCGTGGCAGACAACAACGACCAGGAATTTCAGGATTTCACTCTGTGCAGCTTTTGTGGCACATCTTCACTACACGCTGCTAAGGCAGCTCTCGCAGCGTTCCAGGCGCTAAGCCTCCTCTCTAGGCTACTCCCTGCTACTCCTATTTTCAGTCTTCCCTTCTGAATTTATATTTTATTTCACTTCTTCAAGAAGCATTGCATATTTAAACATAATCCATCTTCAAAAAATTCCACAGAGAGATTTAAAAGAAAAAAAAAACACGAGGGCAGAATACAAATGAAATTTGGACTTGAAAACATCACATCTACAGCTTGGGATTTGAGTCCTGAAGAAGGGCTAGAGCCCTATCGTCCAATACAGCTGCCAGGACCCACATGTGGCTGTGGAAATTTAAGTGAGCTCCAATCAATGAAATCAGAAGCCCAACCCTTCAGCGACACCTGCCACAGTACAAGAGCTTATCAGCCAGATGAGGCTGATGGCTACTGTACTTGACAGCACACACCATTCTATGGGTAGTGCTGGGTAGAACCATATTCTTCATGAAAGGACCTTTCTCTGGTCTGATGAGCTCCGTTTGTCCCACACTTGGACCGAGTATTTGCATAGCACCTGACCATTAGTACTGCCGAAAATGTGCCCCAGCCAATGTGACAGGTGTTCAGAGATACACTCCTATGGCCCAAGTCCTAGAATAGCTCCGGCCACCCTCATGACCAAGGTCAACACGGAAGAATGCTTCCTGCTTTCCTGTCTCCACAAGGGACCAAAGTATCTGAGGCATTCCAAGTACCCCAGAGATTCCTGAGCCAGCCAACTCCCTCCAGGGAATTTGCCACCCACCAAGTAATTTATTTGATCTCACTTATTTCAAAAAGAACTACAAAACCTTGACAGTTGTGACCCTATGATGTCTGCTAGGCACAGAGGAGCCTCAGGGAAATTAAAGGGCACAGCCCCCAGCCTGGCAGCTGCTGGGGCCAGGTTTTATTTTTCATGGAACACATTAAGTCATGTAGTTAAACAAATGTTTTTTGAATACTGCAGAAATACCTTGCTGTTCTGCAATTAGTTGAGCACAGAGACAACAGTCAATAGATCCAAGAGAAACTTGGTAAGACTGAGTCTTCCAAAATCACTATGGTTTTGGCACCAGTTGACAATAACAGTCAATTTAATTATCAGCCATCACAGAACATAAAATGAGCCATTATGATAGCTCAACAGGAAAGAAAAAGCTGACATGCAAGCCATGCGATCTAATCGATGCTGCTACTGAGAATTTACTGGAAGAACTCCTGCCTATCAACAATGTGACAGCGGTTAAATTCATCTCACCAAGACCAAACCTTTCAGGAGAGTGGGTTCTCAAACACAGGGAACAGAGTGCCCTTCCAAACACGTGACTGTGTTTAGCAAACCAGGCTAATGAGAGCACTGAATGGAAGAGGGGAATCTGGCACGTGAACTCCTCCTCAGTACTGGAGGGCGCTCATCTGCTTTCCCAGAGAAGCAATCAATGGAAGCGTGCATTTCTCTTCTCTTTGCTCTTGCCCATTGATTTAATGAACACGGAGCACCAGTCACACAAGTGCAATGGGACAGAAATATGGAGTCAGTGGAAGCCACAGGACACAGGCAGCAAACATCCCGATGAGGCGATCCTGGCACTGAGAAGTTCAACAACGCGGCTTGGGCAAGGTGAGCAAGTGCAGTCACACCACGACATGACTGTCTTAGCCTCAGCAAAACCAACCTCCAGGTGCAGTTTGTCACATTTCCACAGGTTAGACGTTCATTGTCGCATTCTCCTCACATGCGGCAATGACACCATCCATTCCAGGAAATGACTAAAAGGAGAGCAATCGCACCTTGAGCTCAACCATCACGTGAGCTTGTCTCCTCGTGAAAATCCCAGTGGGGGAATTGTATTACAGCCTGGGGAATGTGTTCAGGTATTCTGAGATGAATGAGTAGACAGCAGGTAAGGAGACCCCTTTGTAACAGGCACTTCCCCTCAAGGGCTGGGGGAATGGCCCCTGCAGCTTCAGTGCTGGGTCCTGCTCTAGGAATGTGCGCAGTCCAAGGGAAGTGCCGGGTCCAGATCCAAACATTCCATGCATCTGGCTGGGACAGCTCAGCAGGGCCTTGCCAGCTCCCAAACTCTCTGTGCCATCAGCCCAGGGCTCTGCGGACACCAGCCCAGGTCCACAGGCTCCTCTGCCGCACCCACTGGCTTCATGCTCCCCCATGGGCTGTTCCTTCAACAGTTCCTCCACCCCGCTTCTCACCCCCCAAAGTCTCTATCAAAGAGCCTGTTTCTGGGGCACTTATGCCAAGACAGAATATGATCAAGGTGTTCTTTTTCCATTTTAACAAGCTAAGACAATTTAAATGCCGGGTGAAACAAAGTGACTATGGGCATCCATCAATGCTCAGTTTGTAACATTTCTACTTTGTAAGAACTTATATGAAAAGATGGTTTTTATTTTATTATTTTTAAAGGTTTAAAATGGAGTGCATTTACTAGACTTAGTAAGCAGTTTGATTCTTCTGGTTTTCTGTATCACTATGTAATCCAGTAAGTAATTAAAATGCATCACCATATTCAGCAGTCAGAGTACCATTTTCTAAGCACGTTGATTTCTTTTCGGGAGGATTCAAGGTAACATCAGGCATCACATGACCAATCATTGGCTCCTACCTACTACTACTACTACATTATTAATATATAGGTCCCTAAGGTCCTGTTAGTCACTTCTTTTGTCTCTAATGCACCATCGAAAAGCAATAATTTATCATAAGATTGTACAGAAGGAAACTAAACCTACACAAGAAGTATCAACAGAGTGGCTGGCACTGTGGCGCAGCTGACTGAAGCCCAAGCCTGTAGCGCTGGCATCCCATATGGGCACCAGTTTGTGTCCAGCTGCTCCACTTCAGATCCAGCTCTCTGCTGTGGCCTGGGAAAGCAGTGGAAGATGGCCCAAGTCCTTGGGCTCCTGCACCCACGTGGGAGACCCGGAAGAAGCTCCTGGATCCAGCTTCAGATAGGCGCAGCTCTGGCCATTGTGGCCATTTGGGGAGTGAACCAGTGGATGGAAAATCTCTCTCTCTCTCCCTCTCTCTCTCTCTGTGTCTTTCTCCGTAACTCTTTCAAATAAATAAAATAAATCTTAAAAAAGAGAAATGTCTCCAATTATTAAGTGCTTTTCTTTCTAAGAACTTTCTGTGATCTCTCAAACACAGATAATACCAGTCAGAAAGCTGTGAATACTTCAAAGCCATCCAAATAAACTTCAAAGCAAGTGGCCAGTTACAAAATTATTTTCTGACTGTAGTGAAGATGAAAACCAAGGATTTGTGCAGGAAGCAGAGAGAGGACGCCCTTGGGAGCAGTTACCGGCATACTGGTGATGTGGGACTGGGTGCACTCAGAGATACCAGCAGGACACACAGTGGTCAGGCTCACCTGCCGCAGACCAAGTGACAATTGCGTGGCCCACAAAGGGGGTCCAGCAAAGGTGGTCACGAGTGGGATATTCGCAGATGGATACTGCAGGGGAGGCTTTGTATGCATCCTAGTGGCTCTCAGTGGTTTCCCTCAGTCTTGTTTGTCATCAGTTATCTCTCTCTTGAAGCCAGGACCCCTGACCTTCATTTCAAGAGGATAACAGAATGATGGCAGAAAGATTTGTAAGAACAGTTTTAAAAGTAAATTGGTATTTAATGTTATTTCAGCAACTTTTAAAAAAAGTCTCATGTACACATAGGTCCCGGAAACCTGAGGAAGAATGGGTAGTTACAGACTGTACTGAAATATAAGGGGTCCTCAACAAGCTCATGGAACACAAGTATTATAAAGACCACACATGGGTTTCTAAAGACTTATGCACCAAAACAAACTCCTCTCTTAAGTGCATTTTCCCATTAGCTTTTTGAAGCACCTCTGTGTATCTGTTCCTAGTGGACCATGAATCTGCTCACCATATGATGAATCTGTCCTACCCTACTTATTGGTACTGGCTGGTAACAGTCTACTTCAGAAGGTAGACATAGAAAAGACGAGATTAAGCCATCAGGTTCAAGCCAATTCAGGAGGAGACATGTTCCCACAACTTTTCATCCTGTATTTCATATGCACTTAAATACGGTTTACTGGATGGGCTACTGTCCAGATCCTTTCTCTCAATTCTAACTGCACTAAGTATAACACATCACAATGCCAAAAACCTTAAAAACTTTTACTTAACTTTTCCAAAATTTACAAATTCCTCAAGGTAGAGACATCACACTTACATATAGTTATTAAAATGGCCACCATCAGCAAGACAAACTATCCCCTTCTCCTCCATCCTTGCCTCCTCTCCTCCCTCCCTCCTTCTCCTTCCTCCCTCCTCCATCAGATTTCCCTGGGACCTGGGTAAGAGTCTAGTTTGACACAGCAAATACATTCAGCATTTTGGTCACAGTTCATACCTAATTTTCATGGAAATAGAAAAATTAATCCTGTTTAAAAAGGAAATTTTTAAAATGCAAAAATGTAACTTCTGCTCCGAGTTTTCTATCTCAAGTTATCTGTGGGCCACCGAGCCAGCTTCCTGAAATGCTTAATGGATCTTGGGTGCATGAAGGGAGATTATCTTTACTCTCACCATATTGTTCATGGCTCAAAGAACATCCCAGCTGTCAAAGCAAAAACTCAGAGAAATATGATTTTGAGTTATTGGAAAAATGTATTTCCATATATTATTAAATGCGATTAGGTTTTATTTAGAGCTTAAAGTTTCAGAAATGATTTTCAGAGGCTATTCTTTGCTTTATAAGCTTAATAGGGATATTTTCACTGGGAGAGATTCTCATTTAAGTGTTAGAATAATTATGAAACCCAAAGGCACCATCATCAGGGAAAATTTAGGTAACGTCCAGGATATTTTATAATGATCATATTAAATTCTTTTTATATTAATGGGTAGCATATATAAAAGAGTCTAACAATTTAGCCATACTTCACTTTTCCAGTGCTGGATATAAATCACACTATATGTATGTGTGTGTTTGTGTGTGTGTGTGTGTGTGTGTGTAAATGGTTATCCTCACACAAATAGCTTATTTCGATTTCACAGCATGAAAGGCAACAAAAGGAGAAATGTGACAGTTCCTAATTCAATCAGCAATTACTCTCACAGAGCACTGTGCATGTGATGGCTCTGTTTCATACACAGCACTTGCCCTGTTTTAGGTCTGATTCTAATCTTCCTGTGTCCTGAGCAACTCACTAGCACTATGGAATCCCATGACCCTTCACTGCCCTTCTCTCCCACAGAACTAAGACGTCCTTGGGCCACAGCTCGCTCTGTGTCTACTTCTACTGCTGACAGTTTTGGACAGCAAGCTCCCTGCAGGCAGAGGTCCTGGTGCTCCTTCCTCCCAGGCTCGAGCTCACCCAGCACGCAGTCTTCTACCCTGCAATCGAGGGGCACATGCATGGACACGGGGATAGGTGCTGAGGATGCACAGACTGAAAACAGCATTCATGCTGGTAAGCACTGAGAAAGCTTAGTGAAGTCGCTAAGCACGGAAACAAGTAATTGTATCCCTGCCACTCACGTGGGAGGCCTTGGTCCAGTTCCCAGCTTCTGGCGTGGCCAGGCACAGCTATGGCCATAGCAGGCACTGGGGAGTGAACCAGGCTCTATGTGAGATGGGGGACCCGCAGAGATGGGCCGATCCCAACACTAGCCGGAGCAGCTGCCTACATTCCAACCCGTGAAGCCAAGGAGGCACACACAGGGGGTGGTCTGTGAGTCCTGGGTGCCGAGATCAGCTCCAGACAGCAAACCCTGAGCTAAATCCTGAGGCACTGGAGTTTTAAAGAGTGTCCAGGTGGGACAGACGTTCCAGACAAGAGGGTCTTCATGCTGACAGGCAAAGACATGGAAAAGATCATGCTGTTTTCAGACTGAATGCTACATTTAAATTTGACTACAATTTGGGATGTAAGGAAGAGAGGAGAAAAGACCAGACAGTAAAGGCATCTTTTTTGCCAGCATAGATTTATAGAAAAAAGAGCATTTCTTTTTTTTTAAATACATTTATTTATCTGAGATGCAGATGGTAAGAGAAACAGACACACAGAACTCCCGTCTACTGGTTCCCTCCCCAAATGCTTACAAAGGCTAGGGCTGGGGCAGGCCACAGCTAGGAGCTGGGAATTCAATCCTGGTCTATCACGTGGGTGGTAGGAATCCAAGGACTTGAGCCACCACTGCAGCTTCCTAGGTGTGAAGGAGCAGAAGCTAGAATTGGGAGTGGAGCTTGGACGCCAGCCCAGGCACTCGCCACGGGATGCACGCATCCCAAACCGCATCTCCATCACTAGACCAAACCAAGCCCTTAAGAGTCACTAACCCAAAACACTCGATGGCTCTCATGGTGAGACGGTTTGGTTTTAGCTGCAAAAACGGTAGCCTAAGCGGTGTTGGAAAGGAACTTTCTCTCTTCCTTATGCGAAAAGGGGATCTTCTGTAAACACTCTCCAGATGTCTGAATAGCATCTGTATCCTGTCTCTTCCTTTCTTCTTCCCTTACGTCCATTTCTCCCCCCTCCCTTTCTTCTATCTGGTATTTGCTCTGCCTGCAAAGGGCCCCCTGCTTGGTATTCCTGCACCAAGTCAGTGGACACACGTGAGGAGCTCAGAGGGCATGAGACCTCTACTGTTTACAGTAACACAGCGCAGACTCAGCACCAGGCCCATCCCGGTTGCAATTCCAGGCATTCTGCTTGCCGACAACGTTATCTTGCCACATGGTGACTTTGAGCCTCATTCTCTGGCCTGTAGAGTGGCAATTCCAAAACCTCCTTCACAGTCATTGTTAGACTGAAATAGGGGCTCAGGAGGAGGCTCCAAAACACTCACAGAAAAATGGGACTGGAAGATAATGAGAATTTTCCATAAGTGTTCTGAAGCCCCCTTGCAACCACAAAACCTGACATTTACATCCGCCTCTAATGCTTTATGCCCTTTAAACAGATTGTCTTATTTCACTGCCAACAAAACCCATCAAGGCTTAGATTATCTGACTCCACACTGGCTCAGTGAGGTTGAGCAACTCACAGCGAGGGAGGAGATGTATGTTCCCACCAACACTGAAAAGCCCCTGTTCTGCCTTCTCTGTGCAACGCCAATTCTACCTGCTGCACTCTGGTGTTGCATGGCACCCATCGTGCAGTAACGCCCTGTGTGCACCATAACACAGTATTTTCAGTATTTCCCATGTTGCCTTAATGTTGGGTTGCGTAAGTGCATGGGCAAAACCACCTTGGACATTGCAAATATGAGTCACAGGGCCTGCATGAGGAGTCACTGGGAGATTTGGTCTACTGCAGGAGAAGGTAGTAGAGTTCTGCTCATTTTTTTAAGTATATGCATGAAACCTGATTTTTTATAGTTACTTATTTATTTGAAAATCAGATGGGGGTTGGAAAATTTCCATTAGCTGTTTATTCCCCAGATGGCCACAGCAGGTGTGGTTGGATCTGGCCAAGGCCAGGAGCCAGGAGCTTCTTCTGGGTCTCATACGTGGGTGCAGGGGAAGGACCCCTTGGACCACCTCTCAGTCATTTTCCAAGGTGCATCACCAGGGAGCTGGACCCAATGGGCACTAGCTGGGACATGAACCAGTGCCCATATGGGATGCCAACATTGCAGGTCGCAGCTTAGCCCACCACACCGCAGTGCCAGCCCCTGTGTTCGTTTTGTACCTGGGATACTGTTCAGCTGAGTGCTGAGCACAGAGCAAGTGCCGACTAATTACTTGTGGCTATTCAATGAGAAATGCTTTGCCCACAACTTTCTTTTACTTTATAAAACCCTTAACACATTCTACTGTGATTCAACCACAAAACCGTATTAACTATCACTCACTCCAACGGTGGGCTTTCATCTATGGATTTATGACTTTTAAGCCATACTAGGATTTTAGAAATGCTCTTTGTTCACATGCTCTTCAAAAAGGTTTTTTTTTTTTTTCTTTTTAAATAACGGTACCTGAACAGACCCTTAAGAGGCTTGGGAGTGAGAGGTTAGTTCAGAAAAAAATCTAATTTCTACTGACATGAGAGCAAGTTTCCAAAAAAAAAATTTCCTGCAGCCTTTCCATAAAGCTACATAAAGCAGAACAGAGGGGAAAAACCAGAAAGCTTTACAAGGAGCCAAACACCCATAAAGCAAGATTTACAGCTTGTTACAGAATGGCACAAATTAGCAATTAGATGTTCTATGTTGGAAACACAGAGAATATAAGGCTGCTACTTCTTAGGATTTCTGTTGAAGGAAACAATGAACTCTCCATAATAACCCTTTCAAAGCTGGCATTCCACACTGGAAGCCAAAGAATTAAGAAAGAAGAGACGGAGGCAGCTGGAAGGGAGACAGCGACGCAACGGCTCACACTGACGACTTGGGAAATGCATTCCGATGCGAAAGGCACAGGTGCACTTCCATGATCCACGATTCCGACTCTCAAGACAAATCAACACCCAGAGGTGCCGAACTCCACACAAGTCCCAAGAGGAAGACGTTTCTGATGAGTAACACCTACAGTTCTTACAGCACTTACCCTAAGGTAGATTATGGGGAAGAACATGAAGACAATGACGGGCACACTCGGTTCTGAGCACCCGCTCACTCTTCCCACACGAATGAGGACCATGTCAGGGGTGCAGACCTTCAACAACCACAGCCCACGCGCCTCTTCTCGAACACCTGCTGGTCGAGCTCTTGCGCCTTTCTTACTACGCGACTTGTAGATATTCAGTATGTGAGCATCTATTTACCCAAGAACCATGCAGTAGATGCTGACTGGCTGCTGTCAAAGGATTTTCTCAGCCCATCCATCTTCATACCTAGTAACTCTTGTAATGTTAAGAAACTAGCGCATGCTAATAAGGACACGTCATCCACCGTGACTGGAAACCAATCCACAGATGTGTACCTGGTTCAGATCATGACCTTTAAAGCATTTGCAACAACAAGAGAAACTGAATAGTTTTCTAATGGGATAATCCCACTCAACCAACAGGTTCACGTGAGATGCTGTGGTTTGGATGTCAGTTTCAAGGTCCCCTAAAGGCCTTGGCCCCATGGGGGTGCAGTCTGGAAAGACTGTAGACTTGGAGGTGAGCCTGGTGGGTGGTCTTTGCCTCCTGGGGGTGTGACCTGGGAATACGCTGCAGTGACACAGTTGGCTGCACAACCCACGCTGGCCCAGGCAACTCTCTCTGCTTCCTGGCGTGCCACGGCATACACTGGCTCCACCGTGGCACACGCTGGCTCCACCACGGCACACACTGGCTCCACTGTGGCACACGCTGGGCCCACCACGGCACACGCTGGCTCCACCATGGCACACACTGGCTCCACTGTGGCACACGCTGGCCCCATCACGGCACACACTGGCTCCACCGTGGCACACGCTGGCTCCACCGCAGCACGCGCTGGCTCCACCGCGGCACACGCTGGCTCCACCGCGGCACACGCTGGCCCCACCACGGCACACGCTGGCCCCACCACGGCACACGCTGGCCCCCACCACGGCACACGCTGGCTCCACCGTGGCACACACGGCACACACTGGCTCCACCGTGGCACACGCTGGCCCCACCATGGCACACACTGGCTTCACCGTGGCACACGCTGGCCCCACCACGGAACACACTGGCCCCACCACGGCACATGCTGGCCCCACCACGGTACACGCTGGCCCCACTGCGGTACACACGGCACATGCTGGCTCCACCGTGGCACACACTGGCCCCACCGCGGCACATGCTGGCTCCACCACGGCACATGCTGGCTCCACCGTGGCACACACGGCACACGCTGGCTCCACCACAGCACACGCTGGCTCCACCGTGGCACACACTGGCTCCACCACTGCCATCTTCCTGCCTCGCCAGACAGCTGAGCGACCTGAACTCGGACCTGGGCAGCCAAAATCATGGGCCGGTGAGTCTTCTTTCTTTACACACAGCTTCTCTCAGGAACTGGTTACTCACTAGCAGAGCTGCAGTGTCAGTTATCTGCACACCTACTAGGTAAGCTTTTGGTAACATGTCTTCCTTGTTTATAATATGGAACCTCTAAACCCTTTTTCTACATTATCTTGCCTAGATAGACAAATACGCAACAAGACACGGCTGATCTTCCCCTAGGCCTACATCAATTACATAAGTGGTGAAAATCTAAAGAAATTAAGTGTATAGATTTCAGGGAAATATTTATTATGACCCATCTAGTAGGGAAATGCACCTATATACATTAATTATAATCATTATAATGTATACTTTAATTTTTAAAAATCCCACATCAAAAACATTTTACCATTTATAATTTTCTTCCAAAATGCTATTTAACACAGGTCCAAGGCTTAAGTATGTTTTATTTTTTCAATACAATATTATCATCATTATCTGAACATCGTAACTCAAAATGTGCATTAACTTAGTTTTTAAAGCAATGGTATTAATTGTTATTTTTACTATCACAAGTTTAAGTAATTTTCCAAGTAAAAAATGAAAGGCCCAGGAATTCTGAACCCCATACCAATAACCTGCCATATCTCAGCTTCTGGAACGAGCAGTCCAACCTATCCTTGAATCAACCCATTTCTAGATTATTATTGCACATTCCTGCAAGGAAATGCTCTGTGGGCATCCCCAGGCTAGGTTCTCCAGGAAGGCAATTCTGAGATAGGGTGAGTGTACAAGACACTCCAAACAGGTGCTCCTTCTGTGGGGGTGGGGAGGAAGCAGGATGGAGCAGTGGGAGGGCCACACTCCCCACACTCCCAGGCAGGCCTAGCGATAGGCACATAAGAACCAAGAAGCCCTCAGCCTTCCCAGGATGGGCCAGCCTGGCAGTCCTCACAGACTCCCACCATGCCTCGCTGCCTATGGGCATCCCACGAAGAGGCAGGGCCCGGACGAGGGGCTCTCTGCAGCTGCGAACATCACTCAGGGCTCATGGTACTCCTGGCACTGGGGCACAGGTCCTTCCCGCAGAGTAGGGCAGGGGGCATTTCCGAACCCCAGACACCCTAGCTTTTGACACACTGATTACTCCCCAGCTACCCCCTACAGAAACCTCTCTCCTCTCGGCTCCCCAGCCCGACTTTGTGTCCCACTTCCTCCTCTGTACGCATTCCTGATTTTCCTCCTCGCCTCTCTTCTCTGGAATGGGTCCCAATGCTGCGCCTTGCTCCTGTCCCCCTCAGCCTGCAGTTCCCACATTTCACACGGGAGACACACACTTTCTCTACCCGCTTCATGAGCCTTCGAGAGCCCACAAAGGGGCTCTACAGCCTCTCCCCTCCCAGAATTCACCTCTCTCCTCCAAGTCCCTCTCTCTAAGCCTCACTGCATCCCCGAGTCTCACAAGGAAGATACCCACAGAGGCTGCCGCCTCCTGAGCATGGGTCCTGCTGCTCAGAGGCTGTGGCCTTGCTGTGGTCTCGTTGCAGAGCCCGCAGCATCCCATGTTCAAGGCCAGGTGCTGCCCAACAAACACTGCAGCCATGTACACACACATGCAGCTCATCAGAGCTCTCTCTTAAAAATAAAAAAAAGACAAAGCATCAGGGCACAGCAGATGCTCTGGGGCTTCGCCTTGTCACTGTGAGGCCAGCACGCAGGACCCCACCACCATCTCAAGGCTTTAGTACAATGGACGGTCAACAGGTCCCCTGTTGAACTCCATTCACACCTGTCACCTGTTTGCTACCTCGGTGGACAAGCTTCCACCCTTCCATGTTTGAGTCCCTCTTTCTTCTCCTTTCTCAAGACCCTAGCATGCTGAGAACCCATGCATGCCTACGGTCACCTGTCAACCTCACTGCTCATGTATTTCTTCACTTACTACATTAGATGCAAATTCTATTTCTCTCTGCCCCAGATTCTGCCTTTCTCAAAATAAGAACTGTCACTCACATCTGTGCCGCCCATGGCCAAGGTCAGAACTTGGCACACCTGAAGCCAACCAGAAGTTCATTGGCCAGACAGAACCTCATGTCTAGAATGGAAGACACCTGCTGGAGGGCCTCAGGAGAGGACGTTTCCCTGGTGTGCTGCACTCATCGGGCTGCAAGGAAGGACACCTCACTCCAGCAAATTCAACAGGACGCGGACCGTCGGAGAGCATCAGGACGGGGAAGGTGAGGCCCCTCCGGCCAGCTGCTCCGTGTTCTTAGGTCCTGTCTGATCCTCACAGATGTGGTGACCCACAACTCCCATCCTCCCAACTGGGCTCCCTCTCCTCCCACCCCCTCCCGTGTCATTCTCCCTGTCTTCCTCTGCCGTATTCTAATTCCACGACTGTTTCCTAATACACCCTGCACAGGCTGAAAACAATGCAGTTGCAGCTTCCTGCACAACGCCTGGCCCATCTGACCAGCTCTGCAGGAGAGGAAGGAGAGGCAGGCAGAGGGACGCAACCCCAGGGGTCACTGTACGGCGCAGCCTAAGGCTGTGGATGAGCAAGGAGTTACAGGCGACTCCAAAGGGTGTGCTGTGGGGTGCGGGTTAGTGGACAGCGAGCAACGAACCTGCCCTCCGGCAGCCTACAACTCAGTGACACACGGAGGCACGGCAAGGGAGCTCCAAAAGGGAACCGAATGCCTGGAGGGCCCAGGGGGTACAGACTCATCTTGTAAACCAATTTTCTTCCCATAGAGATACCAGGAAAACTAGTGATGGTAAGGATAAAAAAAATGTAGCTATGGGAATGGTGAGTACGGAGGGTGTTCCACAGAGCCGGAAGAGCAGGGAGGAGTGACAGCTTATAGAGGAATGAAAATCAGGTGGCCTGGACGATGTCGATGTCATCAGGGAAGACAGGGAGAGTGGGCGAGGGCCCATGACGCTCACGTGGGTCCTCATAGTCACAGGGAGCCATGAGCACGTCCCAGAACGTGACTCCAGCAGCAGCCACCCGCCAAGTGCTGAGAAGGGATTCTCTACGTCTCTAAGTCTCCCGCGCATTTTCCTAAGGGATCAACCAGAAGACGCTCCGGGGACTGGGGTCACCGTGAGTCGGTGCTGGGGTTGGGTCGCTCCCCTCGGGAGAGGCTCTGCTCTGGTCTATGATTCTGATCCATGGATGCAAGCGCGCAGCTGGGCCGCACCACTACAAGCCACCCTGTGCTGCCCGACAGCGCCTGCTCCCAAGGAGAGAGTCAGCGCAGGGACCTGGTCTTCGTCGATTTTCTCTGACGCAGCAAGTGAGCACCAACAGGACTCTGGGAGACCACGTGACAGGATTCCACAGAAACCACAACGACACGTCTCTGCACAGTGCCAGCTTCGAAACGTCTGCCCTGCATTCTAACACGTCACTCAGCCCCGTGACAGTCTGAATCACGCCCATCAGTGGAAAAGTTACATTTGATTTATGCATTAAAAACCCAAGCTACAGCGTCAGATGATTTAGGTACTGCAAAGCCAACTCACGGGGAAATAAATCTGTTATTAGGCCAGAAATGCTCCATCAGCCCTTGCAGCCTTCTCGGTCCAAGTGGCCACTGAGTCAGATGAATAGGAAGCAGCAACTCGGCTCCTGTCAATAGCAGGGCAGGGCTAGAACTGCCCACTGATTCTTAAGAGGTTAATGAATAACCCTCTTTGAGTAAAATAATCCACTGCACCTAGCGCACACTCAAAGTGGCAGGCGTGTAAAGCCACGTGAACACGCTTGGGAGGAGGCTCCCTGTACCTCCCCAAAGCCCGGACTCACGCATCCCTGTGCAGGCTGCAGCGCGATTGGTCCAACTCCAGCTGAAAACCATTTCCCATCCGTCTGCCCACAGAGCCCTGGCTCCTCCATAGGAGCAAAACCCAACAACAGGACGTAAGCCTGACCTCCTCTCACACCTAAGCGCATTCCGATCGTCTGCACGCCGGCTATTATCGGGACACTGCAAAAACGGGACCGAGCTCAACGCCATCATGATCCCGTTATACAGAAACACGCTTTCTGCTCCTGGGAGTGCTTTCGGCAGTCACTGCTGACCTAAAATCTTTCTATTCCCCAGCTCGACGTTAGCTTGCCTCAGCTGTGAAGTAGCAATAACGAAACAAGCAAAAAAGGCGGTAAGAGAATCTCACGTCTGTCAATAAACAGGATTTGGGGAGCCAGGTGTTAATGTTTGCAGGAGCTAATTCCTTCGAAAGAGGTGAGTAGATGCACTGGGCCACTCTAGCCAACAGTTACCTCCGGCAGGGGCAGGTCCGCACTCTGCGCGCACCTGTGCTCCGAGGTGCGGCGGTGCCGTCTCTCCCAACAGCAACAGCAACTGGCAGCACAACGCCCCACGGGGCTCCGGTGTGTTACAGGAGCCGATCTGGTCTCCTTTGATATCTTATCTTTGCCATTAACTCAACCAAACAGGAGGCAGATCTGGGGATGAGCTGGAGGAGGGCGCCTCCTGCAAGACCTCTCAGCTGGGGTTTCCACTTATCTCATAAAAGCCAGTTAAATGGGAGCTGATACTGCATCTCTCACCCTCTTTATTAAGGACCACAAGTACTGAAACTCTGGAGTGGAGGACAGAAAAGCACTCCAAGGAAGAGTGCCAGTGGAGGCACTGAAGCGAGTGGTGTCTCTGTTTTCCTGAGATTTAGGAAGCACTTGAATGCAAAACTCACAGAGGATTCTTTAAAAGCCCCTCGCAGAGGCTGCTGTTCCTGAGCTAACTCTGTGGTCCATTCCAGAGGCAGCCACCCTGCTGGATGTCTCAGAACACAAGCAGCTAAACCCAGGCATTATGAGGGACAATCCTGCCCCCCCAGCCCCACCCCGACCCACACAGGCATACTAGACTTTCACATCCATTTAGGGACTCAGAGCCAAAACACAAGGAGAAAAACAACTGAGGAATCCACTCCTCTGCTCCTCCACCATCCACAGAAAACACAACCCGAGAACTCAACTCTGAGAGCCAAAGGAGAGCCGAGTGTTCCACCTAGAGACGGTTTGCGTCAGTCCAAGTGCAGGGGAGTGAGGCAGGCACCCAGTGTGGTTGCAGCCTCTCCTTGCAAGTTTGCAGTGCAAACACCAAGCAAAAGGTACTGCCCCTGGTGTAATTAACAATGTTAATCTTCTTTTTCCTCTCTGTGGTGATAAAGGAGTCATTTTTATATTTAATTAATGCAGAGGATCATTTTGGAAACTGGCTAATGAGCCTCTGATCACATTACCATGAAAATGTGCATTAACATTGCGACTGAAGGGGCTGCTTCATGTGTAGCGAATCCACTTTGCAATTAGCCCACTGTGAAATGCATCATGTCCGGGTAGGGGGCGAGGTGTGGTGGGAACGGGTAGGCAGCAGGCACTCCGCGATGGCTGGGCCACAGACCACCAACCTCCCCAACACTGCCTTTCGTGAGCGGTACCATCTCAACACAAACCGGACAGTGGGGCACATCTGGGGCTGACTGGGATGCTCGGAAATAAACTTTATTTTGCCAGACAAGGAATGTGGACCTCAGCATTCGCCCCCCAGGGGAACCTGCCCAAATAATATGGGCAATTAATACAATGCTGCTAAGAAGGCTGGGGACACGGCTTTCTTGCTTTTATTCGAACAAGCCCTGAGAGACATCTGAATTTATACACTTTCTCTAGGTCATACAGACACATTTCAGTAAGCTTCTAAAGTGCATTTCTAGTATTAATAGGCAAAAGAATAAAAAAAGGATCCAAGACGACGTGGCAAGAAAAATATTTCTGTATCTCCTTGTAAAAGCAAGGCATAGTATGTATCTTTCCTCCTCTAAATCAAAAATAGCAGGTCTTTCTCTAAACCAAAGCAAAAAGTCCTAATTAATCCAATAATTTCCTCTGGCTAACAAGATTTGGCAAGAAAGTTTTCCTGTCTATTCAGAACAGCTGAGATCAGAGAACTATTAAATCCCAGTATTTATGCAGACAATGACACAAGTGGTTTTCAAATGTCAACATTATTCCAGAATGAAAGAGGTATCTCAAAATGGTACAGACAGGATCTCAGGGCTGCTCCTCTTCCTTGATTGACGTCTTGGCAGAAGCTACCCCAAATGTGAAAAAAGCATCCCACAGGAAGTCATGGCGAGGGGGAGTGGCAAAGAAACGGCAAATGCCACCCCGGACCAAAGTGGAAAGCCCCCAGCCGCCAGCGTGCTCTCCACCCTGCACTCAGCCGAAGGCAGACAGAGTGCAGCCAGACGCCCTGACCGTTCTTTCGGACACACACAAAGCCCGGCCGTGCACCTGCCGGCCTGAGACCCTCACTCACCTGGGAAACTTCATACAGCAGTTTGTAGTGCTCCTCTCTTTTCTGCAAAGTGCACAAACTGCAGCCCATTCTAGGAAGCAGAGCGAGGGAGCCGATCTTCCAGCGTCCCCAGAACGGAGCGGCAAGGCAACTGAAAGCGAATCACCCTCCAGTCTCGACTACTGTTTTTCATCAGTCACTCCAGTCCAGAAACACAGACAGTCCACGGTCAGCTGCAGGCAGGAGCCGGGCGCCGCGTACAGCATGCCTCCCTCGCCTTCCCTAAGTAGCTCGCACTCACCGACACACACGGAGTTTCCTGGCAGTTCATGGCAACACTCCCCCTGTCTCTGCATCAGCGCACATGACTACACAGATTCCAGCTCATGAATATTAATAGTGCCTCATTGATTATTTATGACAGAACATGTTAGCGGGGAGGGTGTCATAGCTGCAGCTGATGACAGATGAACATTCACTAATTAAGAAGCAAATGTAGTGTGGTTAAACAAAATTCACTTGTGTCAATACCATCTCTGTTTATTAAGGATAGAAGGGTTGAGCACAGGGCATTTCACAAAAGAACACACACTTAATTTCTCCATGGCTAAGAGCTTTTGAGAGGGGATAGGAAATTTAGAAAGGGAAAGAGACTTAGTTCACATCTGCATGTTTCCCAACAATGAGAAAAAACAGTTCAGCATTAGGAAATGCAAGGGACACTAATAGGAGAAGTGACTGAAATTTTAATGTTAACAAAAAGCAAAGGGAAATTTGGAGAACAGAGCACAAAGTGGGGGCAGTGTCACTGAGGTTTAATTCTGAGCCTACAAAAATGACTGGAGAGTTCCTATGTAAAGACCATTAATTACTAAAGAAGAAATAGGGCATACTCTCTTCGTCTAAACAAGGAAGCTTTAAGAAAGTCAGAGAACAGTGGATGATACTTGTACCGATAATAAATATTTTAATTAGCACATAACAGCATGTTTGTTGGATATAAATTTTCAGCACTGGAAAGCACGTAGATCTATATTTAAAAGTTAGATAAATACAACGCCTTCTTCCCAGAACAATTTCAAATGCATATAGTATTTATGCTAATTTTATTAAAGTCATATATAATATTTCACCAAGCTGACACTGGCAATATTTAAATTCCAGTGCAATGCACAAGGATTCCATTTATGATTCTATATTTGGAGTTCACAACGGACAAAGGTGAACACAGACACAAAAACCCAGCCTGGAGACGGAGAGAGCGGAAGTCCCACACTTGATTTCACACTCTCGCAGATACCTGCCTTGTGTGGCAAGCTGGCAGCCTTGTCCCTTCAAGATCGACTCCAGGCAGCTCAGGCACATAATGAAAGGAAATTCCTTTTGTTCCCATACCGACTCACCCACCACCTCTGCTAATGAAGAAGTATGTCCTTGTTCCAGCACATCGTTTAGCTGGACAGGATGGCAGGTGGGGCCCAAAGCAACAATAATTACTTGGAAACAATGGCTCTGGTTGAGAATTACGTTGGGTCTTGAACATTTTTAGCTGCTCAACATTTAGGGATGGCTACCCTGGGTGGGTGGGTGGGGGGTCCAGTTTCCTAAAAGTGCTTTGTCAAAGGTGTAGAATCAATAACAGGAAGTGGTTCTAATGAGTACTAATTGTTAACAAATTGGCTTGGGGAGCAGCAGCAACACCTCTACGCCGGCACGGGGCCAGGAGAGGAGCAGTCCTCTGGTCTTATCAGCCCTCTCCCTCGGGATGGAATAAGCCGATTTTCTGGGCCTAATTTCACCTAACAGCCTGGAGGAAAGCCAAGCTGGGAGGTCCACATGCATGTGGCTGGGGCCCAGCAGGTGACCCGAGTTCACCAGGACTTTCTGCAAACTGGCAGCCACTCACAGGGGACATCAACAGATGCCTGATTCCTGTTCGGGAAGAAGGCTTTCCAGGAGGTATTTGCAGGGAACTTGAAGAAAACCAATGGTGGCTATGAAAATAAGGCGCCTCCCAAGGCACAGGCATCAAACACGGCTTTCTGATGCTTTCAGTTCCAATTTTCTCTGAGTAGCTCACTTGCCATGCCATGTTTCCATGCTACAGGTCATGCCCTCGAAGCAACACCAGCCATTTCTTTCAAGGATTCTGATCGTGGAGCTGTTGAAGCAGATTGCTTCTCAGATGTCTGAAAAGTCAGACTGAATTAAAATGCATGTGGCCAGGCAAGGATGGCTCACCCACACCCAGTGTCTGACGCCACTGCTGGTGAGAATTCCTTGGACAAAAGGTTTTCAAAGCCAAGTAGGAAGCAATCACTAAAGCTTTGTTGTCGTTTTCCTTTTAAGATTTTATTTATTTATTTTTTTCTCTGAAAGGCACAGTGATGGTGTAGGGGTGGGAGGCAGATGAGAGAGAGAGAGAGAGAGATCCTATAGCCACTGATGGATTCCCAAATGACCACAGCAGGCAGGCTTGGGCCAGGCTGAAGCTAGTGAGGTTCCAGAGCTCCATCTGGGGCTCCCACAGGGTGGCAGCGGCCGGAGTCCTTGAGCTGCCATCCTGCTTGCCGGGGACATTAGCAGAGAGCTGGACTGGAAGCAGAGCAGTCAGCTCTCAACCTGGCACTCTTAAATGGGACGCGGGCATCGCAAGCAGTGTCTTGATTCAATGCACAACACCAACCCCATGGAACTTCTGTCTCCTAGTGTTTTGTAGCTGGAGTTTCAACATTTTTTTTTAAATCAAAGTTTTAAAAATGCATTCTCCAGGAAGGGAAGCATGCACACTGCAGCAAGGGGCGGCTCCAGAGGCAGCGTCCCTTCCTGCACTTCTCCCTGGGCTCGGTCCTGCTCTGCTGGGCCCTCTCTCCCACTGTTTCTATTTCAGGATTCGAAAGCAGCTTGCCCCATCATTTATCATGGGCTGCCCTTGGCCCAACGCACCAGAAGCGTTCCATCTTCCGCTAGCAATGGGCTCACCCCACAGGATACCAGACTTCTCTACAAGTCACCGGCATGTGAGGGTGGGGCTTTCAGTGACCAAGTGCCTTCACCTTCTATTCGAATAATGTGCAAAATCTGAAGTAAAATGGGACAAATGCACTCATCTGAAAAACTTTTCAAAAATACACGTGGGTTAGTGTTATCTATCCGGGTGGAATTGATCCAGGAAGAAGGATCCCCGGGAATGAGAGTGCCATTGCAAATATCCCTAAGAAAATCTCCCCCAGCAGTGGCATCCTCGGTTGAGAGTACACTTCAAGATACAGCTGTTTGTTTCAGCTGCCTCACCTTGGTGCAAGCTGATTCCCACAAATGCAGTGGCATTCACAGCACGCATGATACCAACAGCCAGAATGTTCGAGATGATGCTAAACTGGTCGACGAAAGGAAAGTCCAGTTTGCTTCTTGCTTTCCCCACATAAACTGTATCACGGAATAGCTCAAGACTCGGGGAGAGGGAATTTCTCTTCATAGGACTATTCCAGCTAATAAATGAAGGAGCACTGATCGACCACGCCCACGTCTGCAATCCCTAATTCATGGACTTGGTACTGTGACACGACACAGTCACAGGAGCTAAGTGGACATGATGCCCCTGATAGAAACAACCCATACCAAAAAGGCCCTTCCCACAGTGCGCAAGAGACGGGGGCTGTAGACAAGACAGCAGCAGCAGAAGCTGCACAAGCAGCCCAATTCACATGGCAGCAAACACTGGACAGAAAGAGGCGTGCCCGCCTGGGGGGGGGGTAACAGCAACAACCAGGCATTGCTAAGCTACATTTGAGTACGCATAGGATTTGGCTAAGATGCTAAATAAGAGTCAGGAAATGATGGTCACTTTTTCTTTGAAAAGATTGATTTATTTATTTGACAGAGTTACAAAGTGTGGGGGTGGGCAGAGGGAGAGAGAGACAGAGAGAGAATATGAGAATGAGACTCTTCCATCCACTGGTTCACGCACCACATGACTCTAACAGTCAGGGCTGGGCCAGGCTGAAGTCGAGAGTCTGGAGCCAGGAGTTTCCTCCTGGTCCCCCACATGGGTGCAGAGACCAAAGCACCTGAGGCCATCTTCCAGTGTTTCCCCAGGCCATTAGCAGGGAGCTGGATCAGAAGTGGAGCTGCCAGGTCTCAAACCAGTGCCCACATGGGATTCTGTCATCGCAGGTGACCAGTTATCTATCAGTGTGCAAGTGTTTATATGTACACATGAGGGGACTTGGAAAAATTAACAGAAAAATGGAATTAAAAGGTAAGTGTAGGGAGACCTCGAATAGCTAAAGCAATCTTGTACAACAAAAACAAAGCCGGAGGCATCACAATACCAGATTTCAGGACATACTACAGGGCAGTTGGTATCAAAACAGCATGGTACTGGTACAGAAACAGATGGATAGACCAATGGAACAGAATAGAGACACCAGAAAGCAATCCAAACATCTACAGCCAACTTATATTCGATCAAGGATCCAAAACCAATCCCTGGAGTAAGGACAGTCTATTCAATAAATGGTGCTGGGAAAACTGGATTTCCACATGCAGAACCATGAAGCAAGATCCCTACCTTACACCTTACACAAAAATTCACTCAACATGGATTAAAGACTTAAATCTACGACCCGGCACCATGAAATTATTAGAGAGCATTGAAGAAACCCTGCAAGATATAGGCACTGGCAAAGACTTCTTGGAAAAGACCCCAGAAGCACAGGCACTCAAAGCCAAAATTAACACTTGGGATTGCATCAATTTGAGAAGTTTCTGTACTTCAAAAGGAACAATCAGGAAAGTGAATAGGCAACCGATAGAATGGGAAAATATATTTGCAAACTATGATAACCAGAATCTACAAAGAGATCAAGAAACTCCACAATATCAAAACAAACAACCCACTTAAGAGATGGGCCAAGGACCTCAATAGACATTATTCCAAAGAGGAAATCCAAATGGCCAACAGACACATGAAAAAATGTTCAGGATCACCAGCCATCAGGGAAATGCAAATCAAAACCACAATGAGGTTTCACCTCACCCCGGTTAGAATGGCTCACATTCAGAAATCTACCAACAACAGATGCTGGAGAGGATGTGGGGAGAAAGGGACACTAACCCACTGTTGGTGGGAATGCAAACTGGTTAAGTCACGATGGAAGTCAGTCTGGAGATTCCTCAGAAACCTGAATATAACCCTACCACACAACCCAGCATTCCCACTCCTTGGAATTTACCCAAAGGAAATTAAATTGGCAAATAAAAAAGCTGTCTGCACCTCAATGTTTACTGTAGCTCAATTTAGAATAGCTAAGACCTGGAACCAACCCAAATGCCCATCAACAGCAGACTGGATAAAGAAATTATGGGACATGTACTCTATAGAATACTATACAGCAGTCAAAAACAATGAAATCCGGTCATTTGCAATAAGATGGAGGAATCTGGAAAACATCATTCTGAGTGAGTTAAGCCAGTCCCAAAGAGACAAATATCATTTGATTTCCCTGATTGGCGACAACTAACTGAGCACCAAAGGGGAAACCTGTTGAAGTGAAATGGAGACTATGAGAAACAGCGACTTGATCAGCTCTTGTCCTGTTGATGTACAATGTAATACTTTATCTATTTTAGTATTTTTTTTTGTCCTAGTACTAGTGGCTGAACTCTGTAATGAACACACAATTTTTCTTAGGTGTTTAAATTTTAACTGAGAAGTGATCCCTGTGAAATATAAGAGTGGGAAAAAGAGAGGGAGGAGATGTACAATTTGGGACATGCTCAATCGGACTTGCCCCAAATGATGGAGTTAGAATCATGCCAGGGGATTCCAATACAATCCCATCAAGGTGGCACGTACCAAGGCAATCTCACTAGTCCAAGTGATCAACTTCAGTTCACAATTGATCACACTGATAGGTCTAAGAGTCAAAGGGATCACACAAACAAGACTAGTGTCTGCTAATACTAACTGATAGAATAAACAAGGGAGAGAATGATCCAACATGGGAAGCGAGATACACAGCAGACTCATAGAATGGCAGATATCCTAAATAGCACTCTGGCCTCAGAATCAGCCCTTAAGGCATTCGGATCTGGCTGAAGAGCCCATGAGAGTATTTTGGGCATGGAAAGCCA
>CM027393.1:4315629-4364539 GCA_015711505.1 Sylvilagus bachmani
AAAAAAAAAAAAAGGTAAGTGTGGCTGGCACCGCAGCTCACTAGGCTAATTCTCCACCTGCGGCGGCAGCACCCCAGGTTCTAGTCCCAGACAGGGTGGCGGATTCTGTCCCGGTTGCTCCTCCTCTAGTACAGCTCTCTGCTGTGGCCTGGGAGTGCAGTGGAGGATGGCCCAAGTGCTTGGGCCCTGCACCTGTATGGGAGACCAGGAAAAGCACCTGGCACCTGGCTTCGGATCAGCACAGTGTGCCAGCCACAACGTGCTGGCCGTAGTGGCCACTTGGGGGATGAACCAACAGAAAAAGAGAGACCTTTCTCTCTGTCTCTCTCTCTCTCTCTAACTCTGCCTGTCAAAAAAAAAAAAAAAAAGGTAAGTGTAAGGGGCCAGCATTGCGGTGTATCAAGTGAAGCCACCATCTGCCACGCTGCCATTCCCAGTGCACACCAGATCATGTCCCAGCTGCTCCACTTCCAATGCAGCTCCTTGCTAATGCCCCTGGGATGGCAGTGGAGGATGGCCCAAGTGCTTGGAAACCTGCACGCACAAGGGAGTCCCAGAAAAAGCTCCTGGCCCCTGTCTTCTAACACCTGGTTCTAGCCTGATGCAGCCCCAGCCATTCGGGTTGTGAACCAGCAGGTGAAGATCTCGGTCTCTCTCTGTCTCTCTCTTTCAAATAAATAAATACAAATCATAAAATGATTTTTATTTGGTGAAAAGATTTGAGACCATTCACCATTTTTTCATGTGTTTTCGATGAACTATTTGAAGCTAAACTTAAAATTTTTTTTTTAAATTTATTTATTTATTTATTTATTTTGACAGGCAGAGTGGACAGTGAGAGAGAGAGACAGAGAGAAAGGTCTTCCTTTGCCGTTGGTTCACCCTCCAATGGCTGCCGTGGACGGCGCGCTGCGGCTGGCGCACCGCGCTCATCTGATGGCAGGAGCCAGGCTCTAGGTGCTTTTTCCTAGTCTTCCATGGGGTGCAGGGCCCAAGCACTTGGGCCATCCTCCACTGCACTCCCGGGTCACAGCAGAGGGCTGGCCTGGAAGAGGGGCAACCAGGACAGAATCTGGCGCCCCGACCGGGACTAGAACCCGCAGGTGGAGGATTAGCCTGTTGAGCCACGGCGCCGGCCAACTTAAATGTTTAGCCCCATTTTCCAGCAACTTTTTGAAGTACCCTCATGCCAGCTCCACATTTAAAAATTATATTCACTGAACATGACAGTCATTTACTTACATGTTCCATAAGTATTTGCAGGGTACTTAAGGTATGAGAGTATATGAGAGCCGTATTTTAGAATTACATGTCACCTCATTCAATTCTCACAGCATCTTTGAGATGAACACTTCGGGTCTTATCCTTTACTGATTGATGGAGAAATGATCAGACACTGAACTGTCCAGTGCAGGAGACCACAGCCTCTGCCTTGGTCCAGGATTCACTAACTGTGCAGTGCGCCATGAATGAGCATCAATATTCAGAAGGAGGCTCTGCTGGTGGCGCCTCCATGTCCTCCATGTGCTGGGTTGCACTCAGCAGATAAACAAGTGTCAACTGGTCACCTTCAGTTCCAGCATGGTCGCCTCCCGCTGACCCCAGCATGCGTTATCTACTCCTATGCATTTTCCCTTTGCTACACATGACCCCACTGGAAAGACAGGGCTTGGTGTTTCAGGGAGGAGGGCTGGGTCCCCCATCTGAGCCTTGACTCTGACTTGCATGGTCTCCTGCCACACACGCTGAGCTAACAGTTACCTGGCAAGCTGACTGTGACGATGCAACAAGAAAACAGACATGAGAAGGAATTCAAGAACCGTGCAGTGTTTTGGCCCCAAACGTGTGCTGGGTAAGCACCATTCTGCAGTCAACATTGCCTTGCATGGAGTCTGTTTCCTCAGTTTGTTTCTATCTTTCCATCTTTTGTGTCTTTGTTTCTGATCCCTGAAACAGGGATAGGAGTAGCAAGTACCAAAAAGTGATCTTCAAGAGGCTGAGATGATAGTAAGTGTTGTCACATACCTGGCACAGTCTGTGCCAACACGTGCATGCCACCAGTAAGCACAGGCTAAGAATGATTAGCTTTTTAGTTTTCCTAGTTACCTGCCTACTTCTGTTGTTTCTGTACTAATGAATCTCTATGACATTATTTGAAATTTATTTCACTAAAATTGCACAGTAATTCTATCTTGCTTCTTACTGTGTACCTAAGGTGTACATACTAATGGCTACTTGTTTTTTAAAAAAATATTGGAGGGTGAACCAACGGCAAAGGAAGACCTTTCTCTCTGTCTCTCTCTCTCACTGTCCACTCTGCCTGTCAAAAAATAAAAAAAAAAAAAAAAAAAAAAATTTCAAAGGCAGACTTACAGAGATAAATGGATAAAAGGATAAATGGAGAGAGAAAGAGAGAGAGAAAGAGACAGAGACAGACAGACACACACAGAGATATCTCTTCCACAGTCTGGTTGACTCCCCACGTTGCCTCAATAGCCAGGACTGGGACAGGCCTAAGTCCACAGCCTGGAGCTCCACACGGATCTCCTGGGTGGCTGGCAGGGTCACAAGCAATCGGCTGCTTCCCCAGGCACACCCACAGAAAGCTGGATTGGAAGCGGAGCAGCCGAGATTCAAACCAGTGCTCCTGTGGGCTGTAGGTACCACAGGCAGGGGCCCACAACCCTGGTCCCACAATGACTTCTAAAGGTTATTTGTTTCCCAGCTCTTTACATAACAAAGAGTGGCACAGGAAGCATCCATGTAGTATCATAGTACCTCTCTCTCCCTCCTTTTCTCCCTCCCTCTCCCACACACACGCACACACACACACACGCACACACACACACACACACACACACACCTGTGTAAATAACCTAAAGTAATACACTCGTAGTGTCAGCTATAGTGCTGTATTTCTT
Organism: Sylvilagus bachmani; assembly: GCA_015711505.1. Classification (NCBI taxonomy): domain Eukaryota; kingdom Metazoa; phylum Chordata; class Mammalia; order Lagomorpha; family Leporidae; genus Sylvilagus; species Sylvilagus bachmani. The sequence continues at coordinate 4,318,551 of CM027393.1, forward strand.
TTAATGCTTTGCATGTAACAAACGTGAACATCAGTGGACTCCTTATTAATGACAGCAGCTGAAGCGAGGCTCATCGCACTATCCAACAGCTCGTGGGGGAGTATTAATGGCGATCATGTAGCCCAGATTAATACTGGCTTGCTGGATGTGATCACCCTCAGACCGAGGCATTACATCCTGAAAATTCACAGTGCTCAGCATCTTGGTAACCAGTATGTAGACACCCTCAGCATGCTACCATCACCAGTGTCAGGTCTGCAGAGTCTAGCAAACACGCCTAAGTTCTTTCACCCAACCAGCACCGACGGAAGAGTCCTATGAGCAGAGCAGGAGCAGAGTCTCTCAACATTTTTGAAAAGAAGTCACGCTCACTCAGTACTTCTGCTACACCACTGGTGTCGCACCACATATTAATTAGCTCACACGCCCACACAATCGGGACCAATCCTGAACCAGAATGTCACACTGCCTGCCAGTCGGGAATGTCACCACCAGGGCAGATGCCTGGGTGGCTGGGAGAAGGCATTCTGGGGACGCTTGCAGCACACTAGGATATGAGAATTTCCCCAAGGACCAGAGTGCAGTCTCAAATTAACTTCCACGCTCCATGTTACGTCCTCAAGCATGGCTGCATAAAATAGATGGAATAAGACAGCAGCAACTGCATCCCATTAGGGCACTCCGCCGGCGAAGATGGGGTTGTGTGGCGCTGCATGGACACCAGTACCTGTATGACCAGTACCTGCCCTTCCTTAACATCTATAATGGCAGGGAAAATCTACATTGAAAATAAAGCAGGTGTAAGATCTCTGTTACAAGAAACGATCAATAGTTAAAGACGGTCAAACAATTCAGAGATATTTTTTAAATGGTGACTAACTCAAGTGAGTTAGTGTCCACAGAGGGACAGCTCCCACCTGATGGTTCATTTCCCAAATGCCCTCAACGATCAGTGCTGGATCAGCCAGAAGCTGGAAGCCAGAAACTTGATCCGGGTCTGGCACGTGGGTGGCGATGCTTCACTTACTGTGGCAAACACCTGCTGTTCTCAGGTGGACAGTTGGGACAGGAACCCAGGCACTCCAGTGTGGGAGATGCTCATCCCGAGCGGCGTCTCAACCACTACACCACTTACTCACCCTGGACTGGGCGTGCTGACATAGGTGAAGGCAGGGATTTGCCGACAAAAACTCCCAAACATTGGTCTCTAGCCCAAATCGCTCTCCCAGGCTTCGGCTTTTGGCTGGCTGCTGCCATTTCCAAGGCTCCATCCTCAGCATTAAGCTCCACTCACTCACTGCACTGTGAACCCCCTGCTGCTCCACATCCCACGAGTGCCCCTGTGCCCAAAGGCGAGGCTTCGGCACCGCCTGGGCTTTTCCTGCTCCCCACCCTAGAGACAATACACTGCCCCTGCGAACCACTCGGCGCCTCCTCAATCCCTTCCAGCCCCTCCTGGGATGCTCTCCTGGACTCAGGGACCAGCTTCTCCCAGCCTGGGCTCGCACCCACTCTATGGGAGCTGCAGTCCTAGGAGGAGCTGACTGTTGCCTTTTGGTTTTCAATGCCGACAAGTACAGGTTGTTAAGCCCTTGTTACCCCCGCCCCTGCACCTGACACACACACACCAGGAACACCACAGTCCTGCTCCAGGGGCAGAGGTTCCAGCCCTGCTAACGCCTTCCTTGGGTCGTTTGGGTACAATTCTCTGATTGCCACCTGAATAGAGTGTGGGTGCTGCTTCTCCACGCGGCACCCGGGGACATGGTCATTCCTCCCTAGGCCTGCGTTCCACCTGTTCCATCACCAGGGTGATACACAAGGTGTGTGAAGTTCTTAGGACTCACGGAGCCAGCTTTCCAGGGAGAGGAAGCGAAGGGACACAGCGGATGATCATTACAGGAAATGACCAGACAGCACCAGGGGCGACCGAGGAACCCACAGGGTGATGCAATGGGATCGTCTGTCCTGGATATTCCAGAGCCTGGGACGTGCCACCTGCTCTGCTTCATATACATGGCCACGTAAATACAAACGAATCAGAGTACGGCAGAGTTGAGAGGACTGCACATAGACAATATGTTTTGTCCGGTGTTCAGGACTTGAAGTTTCCTCTGCCTCCGAGACTCTAGGAAGTCAGGAATCCACTGTGGTCTCGGTGTTCCCAGACCGACCCCAGCCTGCGGCTACCCTCATCCATCGTGAAAATGGCCCTCACATGGCTGTCTATGCCATTAGCCCTGCAAATCAACATGCTGATACTGCCCCACTTCCTGTGTCACTGATAACGTGCTGAACTGCACACACGTGCTGGCTTCCTGGGACACCGTCATGTTGAGAAGGAGCACCCGCTCAGATGCCTGGTAGACTCGAGAGCACCTGCAAGCATCTCTGAGTCTCTGAAACAGCAGGTGTGTGAAGGTGACCAGGGTGCACCTCGAGGTCCCCTCAGGTGGCTCCACGTTGGATGTTCATGGCACCCACCACAAGGAGGCTTGTGAGCCCGAGCTTGACCAAGCACCTGCTCTGTGGTGGTGCCCGTCGATATCACCAGCATCTCACGGCCTGCAACGTGCTCACACTCAAGCGTCTACATTCATTACTGTACAACGCATCCCACAAGCAAGCAGCCATCGTACTGCGTTGTCTATGTCGTGGCAAATGTCTGCATGCATGTTTTGCAACATCAGTTTTTCCCTGGGAGGTGCTGGATCTCTTTAGGATCAACAGTCGTTGGTGTCATCGACACTGGCAGCTAGCAAGGGGCACAGAAGAGCCATATGGCCAACATACGGACTCCCTGAGAGCCACAGTGCTGGCCAAAGACTTCTATTCACTGCACCCATGCTGGCTTCCAGAGCACTGGTTCTTTTATGTTTTTTTAAAGATTTATTTAGTTATGCAAAAGGCAGAGAGAGAGAGAGAGAGAGAGAGAGAGAGAGATCAATCTTCCATCTGCTGTTTCACTCCCCAGATGACCACAACAGCTGGGGCTCGGACAGGCAAAAGCCAGCAGCCAGGAACTTCTTCAGGGTCTCCCACATGGGTGCAGGGGACCAAACAGTTGGACCATGTTCTGCTGCTTTCCCAGGTGCATCAGCAGGGAGCTAGATCAGAATTAGAACTGGAGCAGCCAGGACTTAAACTGATGCCCATATGGGCTGCTGTCACTGTAGGCTGAGGCTTAGCCTACTACACCAGAGCACCAGTCCCACACCCAGAGTCTTAACCATTGTGTGTTGGACAGAATCCTGCAGGAGGCTTTCACACAGACTCTTCGAAGTTAGCAATCTAGGGCGGGCCTGGGAATATGCATGTTCAAACATCATACAGAAAATTCAAATGTGTGAATTTCTTTCCCTGGAAACATCTCTGGATCTCTGTGTAAGGAATGAAACCACACCCTCTCCTTAATGCCGCATCTTACTACGGTTTCTGATGTAATTCCCAGGCTCGGTCTGCAATTTGAAAAGGGCACTCACACTGAAGAAAGCACCTCCTGCGTGGGAGCTATTCCCTGTCTCACGGCGACTCCTGGGATGCTGCGGTCCTTTTCCCAGGACAGGGACTCGGGGCCACGAGGCTGCATGGTTTCATGGAACTCATGCCGGTTAAACGGCAAAGCTGACGTTCGTCTAAGCCTAGATGCCCTTGGTTCTAAGACACTGCCTTTTGCAAAAAGACAGAGAGGGAAGGCAGCAGGACCCACGTCAGTGTCCGCAGTCCTCACGCCCCGCGGTGGGGGTGCCCTTCAACCTGAGCCACTCTTCCGCTGTGCAGTTGACCAGGTATGTCTTACCCCGGGGCTGTACAGATGAACAGACATGTAGATGACTGGGATTCTGCATCTGGCTCTGGATAAGCCTTAAGAACCCACCATCGGCTGGCAGGGCAGTGACCAGCTCACGTCCCAGGTGCTGGTGATAGACAGAGAGAACTGACACTGGACTTAGCTCCCAAACTGCTGGTCTACCTCAGCCTTGCACACACGTGGATGAAAGAGAGCAGCGATTTAACAACAGCACCCCCAAACCACTGTTTCCTAGGCACGCCCCTCACTGCCACTGCTCTGATACCGCACGCCTTTTAATCTCAAATACCCGAGGAGCTGGTTCCTCATGAAATGAGCTTCAGTCACAAGCAACTGAGCCCCAGACAGGCTCAGCGTGGTGTTAAAGACACCGCAAATAGAGGCAGAATGACACACTCCAAGAGAGAGGATGGATTTATAGTCTGCTCCGTAAGTCACAGTGCATTATGCAAAATCTTAGCATTAATAGAGAACCCACTGTATTTTAACAGGCTTTACTTTAGTAGGTTAAAGACCACTCATTAAAAGTCTACAGTTTTCCTGTGGACCAAATTAGAGCAACTGCCTCACATCTGCTTCCTGGTCCTTGCTCAAGCCACGCGATCAGTGACCCTCTGACCCAGCTGTGCACATGGACACCGTCTCCTGCCTTACGCACCTCAAGGCAGACGGCACTCTGCACACCTGGTACTCTCTCCCCTCCTGCTTGCACAGGAATTCTACATAAAAAAATAAATAAAACACCCTCTGAAATATAACAGGAAATTACCAGGGAAAAAAACAAAAAACAAAACTGAAAGGTCATGTTGCTTCTGGGCCAGCAGGCTCCTTTTTGGGTCAATACATCTGAATTTTCTCTGCCTCTGTGTGTCCCTGGCCGACCTCTCACCTTCCCGTGATAATGAGAGCTCTCTGCTGGGCTCCACCAGCTTGTTTTCTCACTCAGGGCAGAAACTCAATTTCCTTTTTAAGACCTGTAGTTTTATGTATTTTGTCGATCAACTCCATATTTTAAATCATGAAATAGAGCATACCATCCATTGCATGACTGATACAATGACTTATTTAACATATAGCATCTTATTTTTCTCTTGTAATTGGTTAAAAATTATGTTACTCTACTAATCTAAACTTAAAAAATGCATTCATTTTATTGATTTGAAGGGCACAGAGACAAAAATAGAGGATTTTCATCAACTAGTTTATACCTCATAGGCTCCCAAGAGCTGAGTTTGGGCCAGGCCAAAGCCAGGAGCTGGAACTCAATGCCGGCCTCCTGTGTGGGCGGTAGGAGCCCAAGTCCTTGAGCCATCACCACTGCCTGCTGGGCTCTGCATTAGCAGGAAGCTGGAACAGGGAGCAGAGGTGGGACTTGAACCAGGCACTCTGACACGGGATCAGACATCTCAAGCAGCTTATTTAGCACCGTGTCAAATGCCAGCCCCGTCACAGGCTGTGCAAGTCCCTCAGACACATCCTTCCTGTGTTAAATGGCCTACTGGCTCCTCCCAGTCCCAGGAGAGTCCATTCGTCCATCTCCTGTGTCTCCATCTGGGAGGTGATGCACTTGTATCTCAAGGGTGAGGGCAGAATGCTGTTCGGATCCTCATCAGGCCTGGCCACCTAACACCTGCCCGCAGGCTCTCACCCACCCATCACCAGCTTCCACAACTGACTCCCTCCTGCAAGAGGGGCACACAGAGGTGCCTTCACACCCGCATCTCCACCTCATTTAACCAGGACTGTGACTGGCCTAACTACGACCCAATGACCGCAGTTCCAAGTTCCCACATTCAAGCAAGTTACAGGCATTGCAGAGAAACTCCACGCCCTGTGATGCAATGCAAGACCACCAGGGCTCCCAAGGACCTCCTGAGCAAATCTATTTAAAGAGATTTAGCTTTTCTGTAACCCAACTACATTTTCATCAGATCATTTTTTTGGTTAGCCTTTTTTTTTTTTTTTTGACAGGCAAAGTGGACAGTGTGAGAGAGAGACAGAGAGAAAGGTCTTCCTTTACCGTTGGTTCACCCTCCAATGGCCACTGCAGCCGGCGCATCGCACTGACCCAAAGCCAGGAGCCAGGTGCTTCTCCTGGTCTCCCATGGGGTGCAGGGCCCAAGCACTTGGGCCATCCTCCACTGCACTCCCAGGCCACAGCAGAGAGCTGGACAGGAAGAGGGGCAACCAGGACAGAATCTGGCACCCTGACTGGGACTAGAACCCGGTGTGCCGGCGCCGCAGGCAGAGGATTAGCCTAGTGAGCCTCGGCGCCAGCCATCCTTTTAGATAAATATTTTTTTTTTGAAAGAAGGGAGAATAAAACCATCCAACAGGGAGTTTCATGTAAGCTGTCCAATAACATGCATGGTTCAGTCATAGGGAGCTGCCAATCTCTTGGGCAAAACCCTTGCCCACTGCAGAAATACTGATCTCAAAGATTTCACCTGCTTTAAGCCAGCTACACTGTAGCCAGCAAACACAGCTTAAGCGGGGGCAGCTGACTCCTAACCAAGCGACAGAGTATTTACACCTAGGGAAAAGTGTGGCCTGCAGAAATGCACACAGATGCACAGCTTCCCGTGAGGCTTGGAGTGCAGAGGTGTGCAGACCCCGAGGAAGTCCCCAGCACAGAGAGGAGGGGGCAGCGCCGGCTTCAGAACAAAGCCCAGGGCCTGACTTCCAGCCCCACAAACGGAACTGCAACACGGGGCTGGGCTCCCCTCTTTGAGATGCAGTTGGCAGCCCCTGCCAGGTGTCCTGGACGGGACTGACTCCCAGAAGGGACGGAGCCTCAGGTCCACCCATCTCTTCCCATGGCAGCTCCCAGCTATCAGACAGTTTCGGATGAACTAGTTCAAAACCTCATCAGCTCAAGTCAATGTCCACTCTTTTTTAAGACAATTTTTATTAAGGAGAACAGATTCTATGCATTCCGTGGATGAGAGGAGGGCGTGGCAAGTAGCAAGGTAAAATGCGAACTTCTGTTTCAGGAAGAGACTCAGGGGTACAGAACTAATAAGATAACCAGTAACTCTTCAAGGCAGAAGCTTTGCTAAGAATGCAATACGATGCGCAGAAGGTCAGAGGCACAGGACTGTGTCACCACAGTGAAATTCTGGGCAAACTGTCCTCCTAGAGTGAACTTGAACAACCTGTGTAGCTCAAAGTCCAAGAGTGAATCGTCGACTATGAAAACAAGAAAAAAGCCCAGCATTGAGGCTCTGCTGTGAACTCTTGATCAGCGAGGAAGACTCGTTGACCAGAGGGCACGGGGAGGGTAAGGCTTCAGCTCGGACACCAGCAGGACACCGAGGACAGGGGCCTGGCGACCGTCTGCCAGCGCTGTGCAGACACCACAAGGACAACGGCAGTTTCCACTGTCTGCACACACACACGCACACTCGCGCCGAGAATGACAGGTGCATGCAGAAAACACAGGACACCAGGACTGGTGTGCAATGGAGTCGATGACACAGCTCGCCTGGCTGATAACAGTTCTCCTACCCTGTGCCATGCAGTAACAGGCATATGCTACTCTCTCATATCTGACTATGAAAACAAGGTATGTGTTGGCTCTCCTGCTTTTACTTCAATGATAAACCACCATTTCCATAGGTATGGATTACGAAGTGGCATGCAGATCAGTAAGGACAAAATTACTAACAACGTTCTAACTGATAATGCTGTCATCGCCACAAAATACCAAGGTAATGAACCAAGAGACTCTAATTAAAAACAATCAGTTAAATTCATTCGTTCATTCAACAAGTATTTATTGATACACATGGGTACTCTGCCAACCTTAAATAATTAAATAAATAAATCATTAAAACAGAACTCTCCACAGACACACAGGGTGCTGATCACGGTAGGATACTGGGTCACAAGCCTATTTTACGTATCATTCACTTACAAATGAGATGCATACTGTTACTCTTTATTTGTATTTCTTCACTATTTCTCAGAAAATAGTATCAGGTAGGGTGTACTTGGCAGACAGAAAGAGAACAGGTAAAGAAAGCAATGTTAGTGAAAACAATAGCGTGGAAAAGACGGTAAAATAAGCCAGCCGAGGAATGCCAGGGCAGCAGCATGCAATTTAGTCAGGAGCGAAGGGTGGAGCCCTCCGGAGGGTCGGACTTGACAACAGAGTGGAGGGTCTCAGTTCATCTTTCTGTAGAAGGGAATGAGGAGCGACTGAGGCTGTCTGTGCAGGGATTTCCAACACAGTTATTGTTCCCATTTCTCAACAGTCTTGCCCTGGAAAAAACTAACGCGAGCCTCATGACAGCAGAAATAATAAAAAAAAAAATAGTCATCTTTTATGGGAGTGTGGAAAATGGATAGAACACTGTGTGGAAATGAGGGGAGGAATGAGACAGAGGAGAGAGGCCCAGCAGGGCGACTGGCATGGGCAGGAAGCCGTTAGATCTGGGAGCATGGGAAGGTTGGGGTCTGGGTTGCAGCTACGCCGTTCGCAGACGTAAGGAGTCAGCAGCAGCAGCAGCCGGGTGGAGAGAGCATCGACAGAGCCGAGTCAGGCCCAGTGACACCGAGGACCTTCTCACGACGGCAACTGTCGTGGCATCCAGGTCCTGAGACGTGAGATCAAGGATGACACGGATGTGAAACCCACCTACGAGCATTTGGAACTGAGTGAGGCGGTGAGTCGGGCATTCAAACCACGGCAGAGAGAATACGAGGGTGAGGATCTGAGCCTGCGGGCATCCCGAGGGAGCGCGTGGGACGAAGGGGGCGAGCTCAAGTCAGCTGCCCATCGGCCCCACACACAGGCTCAGAGGGGGGGCCGCTGGGAAGGGCCACGCGGGGCTGCATGCCGCAGGCTGGAGGCGGCGAGGGGACAGGCGCACCTGTGCAGGGCTGTGACAACACTGCAGAGGCAGGCCCCGTGGACGGCACCCCATTGAACAACGAGAGAGGGGGTGCAGAAAGCAAATAAAGCTCAGGCTCCCAAGAAGCGGTCACGGAAGAAGAGGGAGTGACAGCAGTATCGAAGGGGACGGCACGGCCAAAGAGCCGGCTGCTCTGCTGCTCTGAACACAGCAAGGAATCCCACACAGAGAGATTGCAGACGCCAGCCAGCCAGACCCAGTGGAGGAGAGAATGAGGACAAGAGCCACCGCACGGTGGTATGATGGCACCCCTTGCAATGCTGGCACCCCTCATCAGAGCGAGGGTGTGAGCCCCGGCCACTGTGCTTCCAATCCAGCTCCTTGCTAAGGTGCCTGGGAGGCAGCCAAATACGGTTCCAGCGCTTGGGCCCTGCCACCCATGTGGGAGACCCAGAAGGAGCTCCTGGCTGGCGCATTTAGCTATTTGCATTGTGAACCAGCAGATGGAAGACGTCTCTGTATCTGTCTCTGCCTTTCAAATAAGTAAATCTCTAACAACCAGGACAACAACAGAGGCACAGAGGAAAGGCAGCAGGTAGCCGCTGAAGGACGATCTGTGCTGGTCTCTGGGACAGAAAGCAGTGCTGAGCCGGGCTATGGTGATGCAGAGGTAGGGCAGGTGTGTGCATGTGAACGAGTTCCCATCAGGCATCCTGCATTCAGCAAAGGAAACCAAGTCAGTTTCCCTGAACTTAAATGCAAGCAAAAACCACCAGTAACAACCAATATTACATTTTTCTTAAAAAACAAAACAAAACAAAAAACAAAAAACAACCATGTACTCCTGGAGAAATTTCAAGGAACTCGTAGGAGAAATTCCAAGTACTTAGATGCGCCGGGTGAGTAAGTTTGCACAGGGACGTGCTTCTTGGAAAATGACAACTTGCAGTGATGAAAATCGGGTCAGGCACAGCACAACGACTGACGTTCCAGGCTGTGACCTAATAGCCTCGTGGATGTCAGAGTGACCCAGGCACCGTCACCGTGGAGTCTGTGTGTGCCGGCTGCTTCCGACAGCTGGCTAGTTTGATTTAAAATTACAATCTGAACAGATCTAAACTCTACTTCTTGCCAGTCATTAACCGAGAGCCATAAAAGTGCCATTAATTCTGCAGTAGTCAGCAAAATGCTCCGTAATGATCTAACACTAATGCACCCCACTCCTATGAAACCCCAGAGCAGCAGAGCTTTGCTCCATAATACAAGCTGGGTTTTCAGAAGCTTAAAATTTCTGCCCGTGCACCTGCTTTGTAGAAGATCATTAGGTAAAAATCCCAAGGCAGCACAATCAACCTGGCTTCAGTTACCTCTCCTTCTGCTAGAGAGGAACATTAATGCTACTCCACGAGGCTCCCTCCCAGACTGATGAGTGTACAGTCACTGGGTCGGCCATCCGAGGGAGACTCGGGTCTGTTCTAAGCTGACCGGACTCCTCATCTGGGTGGATCCTAAGTCCCAACACAGCACACCGACACACCGACTGCAGCCTGCACCAGCTGTTCCACCGCGTACAGGTCCTGAACAGGATTTCAGCTTGGGAAGCCATGAGCCCGGCTGCAAAGACTGCATCATTGGAAGCCAGCTTTATGGCAACTCTCGCAGAAGCCATCACACTTTCAAAACCAGCTGAAAGCCCCAGCGCCAGAAACCAAAGAGGAACCGGAGACAAAGAGAAAAGGAAGACGCCCGACACAAGGTTACTGCTAAATCCTGTTTGATAAAGGATTTTTACTCTCATTTCCCATGGAACATAATACAAATGAGCATAGGAAAATCCTGCTTTATCTCTGAATGGAGCCACATAGCCTTAATCTGAAATCTGCTTTTCTCTTTCTGGCTCCCAGGAGTCAAGCGGGTCATCCCTTCAAATTGCAAGGGGAGATTTGTCACATTTGACTGGCTTGGGCTGAACATGTCAGCTCATCTGAGACGGCAGGCTCCCCTCACGGACAGCTACCCCTACCCTGGCCACCCCACTCTGTGCTGGACAGTCCCTCTCCCCGGGCTGCTGCAGGTTCTGCCCGGGGAGGCGGCAACAGATCACCACCTCCGTCATCCATCAGAGCTGTCCTCCAAGGAGGACTGCAGTGAAATTGCTTTGTTTTACATAACAGCCAACTCTGAAATTTCATGGTAGCAAAGTAGCCACAGGCAATATGTAGTCAATCTCACAGAATCTCTGGTTTAATCATTTAAAATAGGACAAAGTCATGACTATTTATGGAGATGCAGCTTGCCTTTAGATTTGCATGAAACATGATCATAGAATTTTTAAAAGTCAGGATCTTAAAACAAAAAACAAAACAAAACTAGGAATAAAATGCCCCAGGGGCAGTTTCTAAAGTTGGTATCCAATGACTTCCATGTTTTGATGCAAGCTCCGACGCCTTTGTTAGTGTCTGAAAAATGTCTATCACAGTATCTTTCTCCCACTTACTCTTTGCAGATAATGGACCCGCAGAAATGATACCAATGATTCATTTAGGATGACACTCTACTTTCGATTAATGTTCCATAGAACGCAAGCAGTGCCTTCAAGTTTTTCAATTTAAATTTTAAAGTATGTTTCTATTAAAAAGTGGATACACAGAACATCAGGGCACTTTTGCTGTTTGTCCATGTCAGTTATCAATTCAAATAAATGATAATCTGCTGCACAAGTATGCTCATGGAAGCAGGGAAAAAATCGCCCTATTAGGACTGCATAAATCCCACCTCGCACTCCATGTGGTGTTTTTAGAAAATACACAAACTTAATTACACAAGGTCCATGTTGCATATTTAAGATAAAGACTGCCTATTAAGTGTTGCAAGAATGAAAACTTTGGAAATTAATGAGCTGGGGCTCCTGTTACATGACTATCAAGGCAGTTAACACGCTGGACTGTTTTTCCTATCATAGGATGTACAGTCATGTGCCACTGAACAGCGACGCCTGAGAAATGCATCTTCAGGTGACTTTGTTGCATGCACATCACAGAACGTACTCACACAAACTGAGCTACAGTGTCACCAGGCAGCATGATCTCAAGGGAGCTCCTTGGTACACGCAGCACTCGTATGTGCTGCATGGCTGGATCCCGGCAGGAAATCCTGGAGAGAAGTTGAGACCACAGGGCTTCCCGCGGCCTCCCAGCTTCGGTTCCCTTCACGCACACAGGAATCCCTCCCCAGCTGTGCCAACAACACTCTGCTGCCCCGCCAGCTCTGCCTGCTTTCCATCCTGTACCTCCCTGGCCTTGAATACCAGCCCCTACTTGAGATTTCCAACGTCACCATGTCCGAGAGCTCTGACTTCTCTGTGAACCAAGACGAAGTGCCTCCTTCCCTGGCTCTCCATGCCACTCTGCCATTCTCGCTGCTACAGGAATTCCGACATCTCTCCCTCCATTGCCTGCTGCGTTGTGCCACCTGGCAGAACAGGGCCCCTCTGTATCTCTGGCAGTGTGAACAGCTCTCACTGCACAGACATGAGCAGGTGAACGGATGCAGTGCGGGAGAGAAAGGACTGGCCAAATCAAGGCCTCCTTGACTGTCAGTGCTGTCAAGACCCCTGCCAGTTGCTCTCCTTGACATTAGATGATGCAATCTGGGATCATGGTGACAATGGCATTCGCCACATTTCCTCTGGCCAAAGATCTCATCACCCATACAGTGACTGCCAATTTAATATCAGCTTATTGGGCAGTGCAGAGGAAAGGATTATGTGTATGAAGTATAAACCTATTAAATTTCCAAACACGTTAAACTATTAAAAATGTGTTTCTTTAGAATGATGGAAACATGGCAATTTCCTTCCAAAAACTGGAAGTCATCCTTGGTTGGTCTATGGCATCCATCTCAACGGTCCGTCTCTCAGAGTGACAGACAATGGTTAGCTCTTCCCTTGTTCTAGTGAACAAAAGGCAGCTGTCATACAGAAAGTCAAATTCTAGCTTCTTGAAGAACACACTCAATGTTTTGGTTGCTAAGTTCCTTCATCTAGGAACATGACAGTTTTTAGCAAGGGTTTTATGGTAATGATCTGGGAAAAGTTCACACATATTTGGACTCAGTGGGAGCACCCGGCCGCATTACGCAAGAACACACAAAATCCCACACAGTTCACGACCAGCGTGCACAGAAGTAAAACATTCACCAGGAAAGGAAACAGTTTATTCCTTGCAGCCGTCTCCTGTGGCTAAACCTCTCCAGATGTGCAGCTGTTATAAAAGAGCATGTTGAGAAATGGCAAGGTGAAATGTCCTTACTCAGAGAGAAGTCCCTCTTAGCCATTCACTGTCTTCAGAAGATTCTTATTTGCAACAGAAGAAAAACTGTGTCTCTTAAATAAAACCCAAGTTACCAGACTCCCAGCTACAGTGGATCACCAAAGTCTGCTGAGAAAGTAGGAACAAACACAAAAATAAATTTAGTACACTGCTCACAATTCAAATCCCCCTTTCCAATTTATATTCTGTTTAAACCCTCAAGTTTTAGGAACTTAGCTTTTGTCCATCTCACAGGACATATTTGGGTCTCCATCAATCATAGAATCCTAAAGCCATAGAGGAAAACGGAGCAATGGACGCGCTTCTAAATCCTGTGTGTGCTAGCTTGACTTTGTTTCATTCTATTTAAAATTTAAAATGAATTTAAAGTACATGCGTATTATACTTGCAAGCAGAAGAATATGACAGAACTTAGAATAATTCTATTTCAGGAGTCAAGTTCTTGGTTATCTAACTAAGTAAGCAGAGAGTAAAATGTGACACATTCAGCACATTTTTCCATGATAAATTACGCTTTGTAGAACTGAGAGACATACAGTAACTCAACGTTAAGGTTGCTATGGCAAAGCACGCCTTCTGGACACAATTCCTCATCTCCAAATAATTATGTTTTATCTCCCATAAGGTAACCAATCCCACCCTTTAAATACAGAAGAAAAACATTTCTGTACTCAACTACGAGACGTCCCCAAAGTCTACATTTCACCAAAACTGTTGGATGCCTTACAAAAGAGGCTGTTAGAGATTTGATGGTTTTAATATTTTCCTATACGCAGGCCAAGATGTCGGTTCATTGATCTTCTATTTACATAGGGGCAGTATGTACCCCTTGATTATCGAGGGAAAACAGAGATCTAAGCCAGGGCCTGAACTTTACAGAGTTCTATGTGGTAAACACAAAGTCCCGTTGACTTCTCCTGGTAAGTAGTTCTCCCTTCCACCATGTCTGTAGTGTTACTGTACCCCGCCAAGCAGCAATCACCATGGCACGTTCCATGACCAGTTCTCAGGGGTTCATCGAGAATGGGTGTGTATCTTAAAGCACAAATGGATCAGACTGCTTCCCCACTTTAAACCACGCTGAGCCTTGAGGCTGAAGGCTAAACACACAAATCCACAGCCCATTGCAAAGGCCACTATGATCAGCCTGCACTGCCCCAGCCCGAGCTCCGTGGCTCTCATTCATTCTTATGTCTTTTTTTTTTTTGACAGGCAGAGTGGACGGTGAGAGAGAGAAAGAGAGAGAGAGAGAGAAAGAGAGAGAGAGAGAGAAAGAGAGAGAGAGAGAGAAAGGTCTTCCTTTTTGCCGTTGGTTCAGCCTCCAATGGCCACCACGGCCAGCGCACTGCGGCCTACGCACCGCGCTGATCCGACGGCAGGAGCCAGGTGCTTCTCCTGGTCTCCCATGGGGTGCAGGGCCCAAGCACTTGGGCCATCCTCCACTGCACTCCCGGGCCACAGCAGAGAGCTGGCCTGGAAGAGGGGCAGCAGGGACAGAATCCGGCGCCCCCACTGGGACTAGAACCCGGTGTGGCGGCGCCGCAAGGTGGAGGATTAGCCAAGTGAGCCGTGGCGCCGGCTCATTCTTATGTCTCAACCCGTCTTCACGTACACTCCAACTCAGAGCTGGCCAGCAAGGCCAATGCCTGTTCCAGTCTTCCGATGCCTCACTAGGGACTGCTCATTTTACAGAGTCACTTTTTCTGGGACACATTTCTGGAAGCTCAAGATGTCTGTGGGGGGTGGGGAGCTGCTATCTTTGTAGCCTGTGTATCTTTCCATCATGGTTGTTACTATAATTTTAACTATTTTTGTGAACATTTGGTTAGTGCTTATCTTCTTCACTAAGTTAGCATTCCCACTTTACTGAATTTATTTATTTATTTTTTTAGTATTGGGCCAGTGTTGTGGTACAGTAGGTTAAGCAATGCCAACATTCTTCCTAGACGCTGGTTCAACCCTAGGCGGCTCCACTTGGGATCCAGCTCCCTGCTCCTGTACCTGAGTAACAGCAGAAGGCGGCCCGAGTGTGTGGCCTCTACCACCATGTAGGAGACCTGGGTGGGGTTCCAGACTCCTGGCCTCAGCCTGGCAGCCACTGGGGAGTGAACCAGCAGACAAAACTGTCTCCCTCTCTCTGTACCTCTGCCTTTGAAAACAATCAAACTTTTAAAAAAATAGTTTAGGATTAAATATTGATATTCTGTAATGAATAATCAGGATCCAGATATTTTACCCCTTTTCAGGATGTTATATTAATTCTTTCAACACAATTTTGGTTTAAATCAATATTCATTCATTACATCATCCTAAATTCATTACATCATCCTATTAAACACAATCTATGGTTGGGCCAAGGGGTAGATTCTGATGATGTTTCTTTCCTAGACAACGTCTTACCTTCCCTGGAATTAACAGCGATCGCCCAGCCTTTCTGTCTGCCCACACAGGTATGCAGCTGCACATCTTTATAACAGACTGCAAGTTGTTCGTTAGCATAGCATGGCTCTGGATAAAGCGGACTCCAGGTGTTTAACTGGCACATGACTGCCCACAATAAAGGTGAGGCCAACTTTCCGACCAGAGACGGGAGTGAAATATCATGGGACAGCTTCCATGGACTTGAGCACTGCAGCTTCTGCCCTTGGTTCAGTTCTCGTCCTCACCCTTACCTCCTGCCCAGCAGGAATAAAGCAGACAAGCCCGGGAGTGAAGCAGTCACCGCAACCAGCAAATGACCTTGAGCACGGAGCCAGCTGTGCCCGTAGGTGCGGTACAAGGGGCGCAGGCCTGCCACGTGACACCTAACGTTTTATTTATGCATATGGAGATACGGCGGGAAAACTCTGTAGGCCTTATTGGATTTTCAGAGAGGAGACTCTCTCTCCAAAAGTATTAAAGTTGATCTGGTGCAAACTCCTTGCTAAGAAAAACGCCCCCGACAGCTGCCTTGTCTTATCCAAGATCTCACGGAAACGCACACTGTGAGCCAGACGAGGCCAGATGCACCCAGGTTCCCGACCTGTTCTCCAGTGTGTCTGTCCCACTGTCTCCTTCCGGGGGGGAAGCAGAGTCCTTCCTACCAGGACCACACGGGAGGGAAACCTGCTGAGCACACCAGAGCTCACATCGACACGGGGAGGAAGGGAGACGCGAAGGGCCTGTTTACGACAGGGCCTGGTAAAGAATTAACTAGGTCTAAATGAAATGCCTTTTGATGTCTTTCACCAGAGAGCGCATTCTTGCCTCAATTAAAGGTGCCCAGAAAAGCAGTAACTCAGAGGATAACGTCAGTCAGAATCCACTTATCCTTCCAGCTGTCCAAGATGCTAACAAGTCAAACCCCGGGCCCTGTGTTTTTGTTGGTGATAAACAGGGACCCTGGCTGCACTGATGCTGTGTCTTTCCCCCAGAGAGAAGAGCATAGCCGGTCCACGTGGCGTCGTCCTCCCAGGCACCGGGCCGGTGACGAGAGCCGGGGGGTCTTTGGGGTTGCGGTTAGGGTTAGTGTGCCGTCCACACTCCTCTTCCCTTTTCCTGTCTGAAGTGGGAAGATGAAGGAAGTGTGCTGGACACGAAGCCCAGTGCTATGAAGAGAGGGGCCGTGCATGCTCGGGGCCACACCGGCTCTCCTGGCTTCCCCAAAGTCCAGGGACGGGCCATGAAAGCCGGGGCTCCACTGGTACCGGACTGACCCCTCCCCAGCCCGCTGCCAGGAGCCCAACAGCAGGCGAGGCCCTTGCTGGGACTATGCCTCCGCTTCCTCACAACAATGTTTGCAGCTTTAAAGATGGGCAAATTTGGGGCTCTTGCTGTGGTGTCGCAGGTAAAGATGCCGCCTGCAGTGCCGGCATCCCATATAGGCGCGGGTTCGAGTCCCGGCTGCTCTACTTCTGATTCAGCTCTCAGCTATGGCCTGGGAAAGGACTAGAAGATGGCCCAAGTCCTTGGGCCCCTGCACCTGCGTGGGAGACCCAGAAAAAGCTGCTGCTGCTGGCTTCGGATAGGCGCAGCTCCAGCCATTGCAGCCAACTGGGGAGTGAACCATCAGATGGAAGACCTCTCCCTCTCTTTCTCTCCTCTCTCTGCCTCTCCTTCTCTCTCTGTGTAACTCTTTCAAGTAAATAAATCTTTTTTTAAAAAATGAGGGAAAATGTGAATATGAATAGTGATTCCAAGTGGCAAAGAAGCCACTCTCTCTCTGCCTCTTCCTCTGTAACTCAAATAAATATCTTAAAAAAAAAAAAAAAAAAAAAAAAGAGGGGCAAATTAAGGCCCAGACAGGCTCAACAGCCAGAGCCACTGAGCCAAACAGGCTTCCGAATCCCATCTCTCCCCCCTGTGACTTCTCAGTGACGCCTTCTTCCTCGTAGAGGGGGAGTGGGCCGAGTCTGCCTCTAACATCCTAGATGCCCAAGGACGGGCTGCAACATTTAAGTTGTGGATATGCCATAACGCTTCAGCCTGGACCAAAACAGTATCGGAAGGATGAATGGTCAAACGGCGTAGCAGTAGGTCCATTCATTAAAGTCGTGTCTGTGACGAGGACTTCCAGCCACGGGCTTGTATTTCAATCCTGAGTTACTGAGCAGAAGCTCCATCTCACCCAGGGATACATCTGTCATTTCACACAGGTGTGCATTTTCTAGCACATGAGACTATCAGGGATTTTCAGCAAACATCAATGCTTCTGATTGAGAGTGATTGATTTATTTGAAAGGTAGAATGACAGAGAGAGACAGAGAGGGAGAGAGAGAGAAGAGAGATAGGGAGAGAGAAGAGAGGAGAGAGAGAGAGATAAGAGAAAGAGATCTCCCATCTACTGGTTCCCTCCCCAAATGCCTGCAATTGCTGGCTGGGTCAGGCCCAACCCAGGAGCCTGGAACCGCCTCAGGGTCTCTCACGTGGGTTGCAGGTACAAGCAGTCTCTACTGCGTTCCAGCCACAGGAGCTGATGAGAAGTGGAGCACTCGGGAATCCGCCTGGCCCACTGACACAGGACGCCAGCATCGCGACGCCACCCGTGACGCCTATGACTTTTAAACAAAACCACTGAAGAAGGAGAGACATGGCTTACTCAGCAAGATCCTAACGGTTTTTCAAGAAACACTTCCAGGAGAACTCATGGGCTACTACTCACATGTTCAAATGTTTAAGTTTCTTAAAGAATTAAAAAAAAAATAACAGTTTAGAGGCTGTGACAGATAGAATTCTATTTCCCCCCAACAACCAAACGCAAGAAAAAAAAAAGTTGATGTCCCCAACCCTAGGACATCAGAAAGAGACTTTATTTGGAAACAGCTTGGTGCAGACGCAGCTGCTCGCCAGGAGGTCACTCTGGAGCCTGGTGGGCAACTATGCCACCGTGCCTGGCTTCCCTCTGGGCAGACGGCCACGCGCAGAGACGGAAGCAGCGGTGACAACGGCGCTGCCCCATGCAGGGGTGTGTGAGGCTGCCAGAGGCAGGAGACAGCAAGGCGGGAGCCTCGCTGGGGGCTGCAGAGGGAGCCTGCTCAGCTGACTGCAGTACAGAGCTCCGGGCCCTCAACACCGAGAATCAACTCCTGTTGTCTCGGTCACTGAGAGACAGCAATGCACGTGCGAATCGCAGGCTTCCATAGATCTCACTTGGAATCTAAGAATCTTGTTCAATAGCGGATACTTAGGTAAAGTCAGAGGAACTTTTCACACGCCTCTGAGTCTTTATAAATAACCAAAACACCAAAAATGAGCTCAGATTGGTTAAGTTCTACGACACGGAGAATACACACATGTGAGAGTGAACGACAATATCTTTCTCCTCCACGTTGCCCTAACTCCCCAAGGGGCCTTCCAGCTACTTCCCCACTTCCCCAGGGCACTGCAAAGTCCGTGAGGATAAAATCTGGTTTGCACCTTGTGTACTCTGCAGAGTAGCTGGGGACTTGGTGGCGAGACAGTAAACACACATTCTGAAGGGACGAAGGCAGGAGTAATGAGACAGAATGGGATTTGGTCTTTGTTTAAAAAAAATTCTAGAATAGGTACTAAGTTATTGCCGGATTGGAGTCAAAGTTCTGGGTACTACTGCATATCAGGGTGACCACAGCTAATGTTAACAAACTGCGTGTTTTGTCTACAACAAAACAAACCTACAAGGTAGGATTTGGGATGTTTCCACCTTGAACAAACACTCAATATTGAGAAGACAGACACATTTCCATGACTGGACACTACACATGTGACAAGACATCACATGTACCCCCATACAATTTTATATGCGTGTGTTAAATGTTTTTAAGTAAGAAAAATATCTGGAAAGAAGGAATCTTTAAAATTTACTTCCTAAAATTAATTATGGAAAATATATTTTGTTTGAAGCCTATACATGGCTTTTAAAAATCAGTCTGTCATTTTCAACACTTATTCTATTGGTTACACTTTGAAATTCAATCAGGGGCCGGCCTGTGCGTAGCAGGTGAAGCTGCCACCTGCAGAGCCAGCCTCCCACAGGGGTGCCAGTTCCTGTCACGGCTGCTCTATTGCTGGCTGCTCTATTTCTGATCTAGTTCCCTGCTAACGGCCTTGGGAAAGGAATGGAAGATGGCCCAAGTGTTTGGGCCCCTGCCTCCCATGCCAGAGACCTGGATGGAGCTCCTGCCTCCTGGCTTTGGTCTGGCCCCGCCCTGGCTGTTACAACCACCTGGGAAGTGAACCAGCAAATGGAAGATCTCTCCGTGGCTCTCCCTGTCTATGAGTCATTCAAGGAAGCAAATGCTTTTTGTACTTCCACGAAAGTCGGGCCCCATGGACTCTGGGAAGGTGCACTCCACCCAGGTGGCGCCATCTCACTGTGCTGGGCTTACAGCCGAAACTGTGCCAGGAAAGGCTTGCCGGAACGTCTCCATGCCGCAGGCAACAGTGAGCTGCTCACAGTATCTCAATTGTCATCTTTTACGCTTTTCCACAAGGGCAAAATACTCCTTTCTTTCTAGAATACCAAATCCTTAATTTTACTCTTCCACTCACACTCCTGGTCCCTGTTCATCACACTTTCCTATTTATAACATCCGCTTCCGGAAATTCTCCCTGACATCTTTTCCAGCTGATAAACACTGTCAAGGTAATTATTAAGTGTATATTTCTCTTCTCAGCTAACTTGCCTTATTATCAGTCCTCACACTCTAAAAACTAATTGTATGTAAAGTCAACGGGCCGCCTGTTCGAGAATTTTAATTACTTTTCTATGATCACTTTATATTCTGTACGTAACACACAGGTAACGCTGCTTCTACAATGATAAGCAGTTTAATTAGGAAGCCGAGATAAGAAAAATGCCTTTTACGTTACCAAATCTGCACCTGCCACTCGCCTGATAACTTGGACTGGTCTTTTCTTGCAGAATGCTAAAATGGGAAACATTCCTGTTAGGTGAACCCTTCTTTGTCAAGGGTCCAGAAACCACTTCCTCACTACGCTGTTTGGCTTTCCCTCTTCTGAACTTGTCAACACCAGAGTTCGAATTAGATTGCAAAACCCGACCTGCCTTTAATCTCTGTGCCGGCCCAAACAAGGGAGCTGTTCCTCCTGCTCCTAACGTGGTACAACCCCAACAAGCGTCCACGTACACCGACTGCAGCCAATAGCGCGCCTGCCCTTCCCTCAAACTGTCCCCAAGGATGGCCATTGATTTCCTGGTTATGATGAACATGAAACTATTGAATGACAGATGATAGAGTGTTAGGTCCTACGAGCATTTTCCCAAAAGAGTGATCCAGCCAGGGTTGCCGTGGTAACCGGGCTGTTTGGGAGACCTTCCCACAAAGAATCCCTTCTCAGAATTCAGCATCAAAGAGCTCTCTGCTTACTGCAGGCTCCTGTGAAGCCCTGGAACTCAGAAGCTTCTGAGAAACCAAGAAGGCTTCCTCCTCGCTGCTGAGGCCGCTCTGTCCCTCCAAGCGCTAACCTCCAATGACAGCGAGATAGCTCAGCTCACTCTTGTCACCAGGCGCGCTGGGCCAGGGGCTGGACCTTATCCGATCACCATAGACAGTGCTAATGTGCAGGGGATAAATTAATAGTTCTGAGAGCACGAGGTCCGAGGGGAATAGGAGTTCTGCATCACAACACACAACTCATTAGCAGGCAGGCTCACAAATCAGACATCTCTCAGCAGCTGAAGGTTGCAGCACCTCCCGGAAGCACGGTGCTCAACACCCAAACATGGAGGGGACTGCGCCATTCTCTTTTTGCTGCCACTCATGCAACATTTGTAAATCAGGATGGGCTTTCAAAACTATTTTGAAAGCTCCTTTCTTGAGATGATAGGCAACTTCCTAACTGTCAGGCTGACCCACGACATAACTGACAGTAAGAGCATTCTACAACAGCCTACCGGAGGTGAGCCATCGGGGACGAGTGTGCAACAACTATTTCACACCAACACGAGCAACTGAGGACATCCCAGGGGCATGGACAAGACCAAAGGGGCAACCCCCCAGCCACGGCAGCGTTCAAGTTCCAATTATTGTTGTTAATGTTATTACTTTTCAGTTCAACCGCTCCATTCCTTCACTTTGCTTCTTGCTAAATACAGTTTGCCCTTAAAAAAAAAAAAACTCTAGAAATTAAAGAGCTTTGACATTCTTACATGTGGGACCTCTCCAATATATGCATTTTAGTCTTTCTGCAGAGTATTATCGCCCAAAGGGAGTTAACGTCACAATATTAATTGCTTTGCAGAAGAGGTTCCATAGGAATGAAAACCAAAGATGACATCTTTCTTACTCAATGGCAACTCTACGCAAGTTCCTATCCAAATCCTTTCATGACTATTTCGGGACAGAGATGCCTAATTCTAGGTTTATAACATTCCATCCATGTAAATAAAATTTTATTTAAAATAAAATAAAATTTAAAATTTTTATGATAGAGAGGAAGGGATTTATCAAATAAACCCAAGCAAATAAAATGTCACAGCTCCAGATATTTTGAACTAAATGGTTTTGACCCAACTTCTTAGGATTTTGCTCTAGACTGGGGAAAAGATGTAATGTAAGTTAAAAGTTTAGTCACCTACAAGTTAAGCAGAGGTTTTTTACTACACATTCTAACCAACCAGAGCTGCAGGTCTCTGGTTTAGCATCTGTGTTGCATCTCTCCTCTCTACCCATAGCTCTAGGCTTAACATGACAGATTTACTCACAGGGGCAAAGGAGGATTCAAATTCGACACCTGATTTAATTCATTCATTCATTCATTTCCTTTCTCTGCACTTGCTCCCCAAAGGGAAGGCTACTTTGCATATTAAAGTAGAATGCCTTTACTTGACCATCCAGGCCTGCATGACAGCGCGGTGCCACTCCCTCCCTGAGACCAAGCGCCAAGAGCTGCAGATCCTACAAGATTACAGCCTCTCCTACTGCCAACAACTCTGCATTTCAATGCCCATGGCTCTGGCCCGAGGCACCAGGATCTTCTGTAGGCAACGGGGTTGGATCCAGTGTCCCCCTCAGCCTCATCGTCCTACCCAGCCTTTATCAAGCCGCCAAGTTAATCATTGTAGGGAAAACCTCTGGTCAGTCTGCTTCCATAACTGATAGCTTTTAACGTTTCTCCATTGCTTTTTTTTTTTTTTTTTTTTTTTTTTTTTTTGACAAGCAGAGTGGACAGTGTGAAAGAAAGACAGAGAGAAAGGTCTTCCTTTTCTGTTGGTTCACTCCCCAGTGGCCGCTAAGGCCATCGCACTGAGGGTGGTGCCCCGCCCTGTTCCGAAGCCAGGAGCCAGGTGCTTCTCCTTGTCTCCCATGCGGGTGCAGGACCCCAAACACTTGGGCCATCCTCCACTGCCTTACCAGGCCACAGCAGAGAGCTGGCCTGGAAGAGGGGCAACCGGGATGGAATCCGGCGTCCCAACCGGGACTAGAACCCAGGATGCCAGTGCCGCAAGACTGAGGATTAGCCTAGTGAGCTGCGGCGCCAGCCCGGGAAGCCACAATTTTCAGTGAGATCTGTCAGTGTATCCAGGCTCTCCCACCACCCCAATCAGCACCATGACTGAGCTGATTTGTTCAGTACATGTATGTACTTTTCATAGCTAGAAAACAGCCTGGAACTCTCTGAATGTAAAGTTATTAAATCTGTAAAATGTGGGCTCAACATACTTTCAAGTTTACAGCTAGGGCAATGGTGAGTCATCTAGAATGGTTTTCTTTCTTCTCTTTTAACATTTATTTATTTATTTCAAACTCAGAGTCACAGAGAAAGAGAAACAGGGAAAGATCTTCCATCTGCTGGCTCACTCCCAGAATGGCCATAACAGCCTGACCTGGGCTAGGACAAAGCCAGGAGCTTCCCCTCTGGGTCTCCCACGTGGGTGCAGGGGCCCTAACACTTGGGCCATCCTCCTCTGCATTCCCAGGCCATTATCAGAGAGCTGGACAGGAAGTGGAACAGCCAGGACTCAAAACAGGTGCCCAACTGGGATGCAGCACCACAGCCAGAGCCTTTACTGCTACAGCCTGGTCCTGGCCCAAGGACAATTTTTTTTTAAGATTTTTTATTTTCCTTGAAAGTCAGAGTTACACAAAAAGAGAAGGAGAGACAGAAAGAGAGAGCAAGAGCGAGAGCGAGAGGTCTTTCATCCAATGGTTCACTCCCCAGATGGCCGCAACAACTAGAGCTGTGCCAATCCGAAGCCAGGAGCTTCTTCTGGGTCTCCCATGTGGGTGCAGGGGCCCAAAGACCTGGGCCATGCTCCACTGCTTTGCCAGGCCACAGCAGAGAGCTGACACTCAACCCTAGGCACTCGGAGATGAGCTACAGGAACCCCAGGCGGCACTCTGACCACTATGCCAGACGCTGCTCCGGACAGAATCTCCAACAAGAAGATAGAGAGACGTGGGAGAGGCCCTGTGGGACAGAGTGCGGAATGTACACGCCTTGGAGTGCTTTATGGGTTCCTGTAGCACAGATGCTGAATTAGTGTTGACTGTTTTGTCACAGCGTGGGGAAAACTGTAGATTGCAGACAGACTGCAAAGTCTTTTTGTCACAGGCTTTGGACTGTGGACTTCATCCTGCAGTGGTTCAGGCTGGTTTTCCCCAGGGATTCTGGCCGGGCTGGGAAATTCACCCAGGGAGAGGAGAGACCACAAGACCCATGCAGAGGGCGCCCCCCGCGCAGTGGGGATGGTGAAGGCAGCCACCTCAGCAAAGACGGCTGAGGTCAGGGAGGAGAAACTGAGGCAGACTCGGGGCCTTCCGCAACCACTGGGCAGTGGACACAAGGGAAGAATGTTCACGGCAAGAAGGACACGTTTAGATGAAAACTGAAACCAGCTGATCACAGATGCGAGAGACACCGCGGCTCCTACCTGGAGCTGCTGGAGAGAGCAGGTCCGTCTTAGTAGCTTCCCAGAGCCCTCGGTCAGCGTCCTTTCTATTCCATGCACGTTTGGCTGCTGCCACGTGAAACGTGAAGGTGGTGACCATTTGATCCTTCACGGTTATTTTAACTCATTTAGCAAGGAGGCCTAGGGAATTCGGGGGATACACTTCTGACGTTGACGCCAGACGTTCACTGCCCATCAGTGACTTCTTGCCACAGGTAAAGCACGTTATGGCCTGCCACCTCTGTGAGGGCTGCATGTGAACAATCTTGACGGCACCCAGACCCTGATGACACGAGGGCGCCAACTCCATGACGCACCTGAGTTCCAAGAGCGCGATCAAGAGGAGCCGCAGCTCAGGAGCGCCTGGCACTGACAGGTGCATCCAGGCCGGCCTAGCAATGGCCAAGTCGGCTGCATGTCTCCAGCGTGCATCTAGTGCCTTGCAAGTCTTCACAAAATGCCGTTTTTACCTGACTCGTAGAGGGACACCTGTGCCTCCCAGCACTTTCACAGGCTCAGTCCCAGGAAGTCATTCCTTAGGGAGGACCAGGGACCCCACACCAAGTGAGGACTAAGCACTGCACTGGGGGCGTGCGGTGGGGTCGCTTTCCTGGCTCATGGCACCACACCGGCGCTAGGCCTCCCCCTAGCTGCAGGCCATCAGCGTTCCAGGGCTTGTGACAGTCCCTGAACCTAGCAGAACACAGGCACCATACTTCCCTCCAGGAACAATCAAAGCCCTAACTGCACAAGTTCCTAATTTCCGAAGTATGTCTTCTGCCCCAAATGCACCCCAGACAGCTCCTCAAACATGTCGCAAATCACCTAACGCCAACGACACAGCTTTACAGGAACCCAAGGCCCCACCAGAGGGTGTGAGCGGACTTTTCCACATGGAGGCCAAATGTATGTTTTTCTTTATCATCGCCTATTACCATCTAAAAATTTTGCTGGGATCAGCCCGTCCTAAAGGTCTCAGTGGGGGCTGCGGACCAACAGAGTCTGTTAAAGAGCCCATCTGTACTTTCCGACAGATTCTGCTTAAATGCACGACAGGGAGCAGACTCCGCCAGAAAACTGCAGGCTCAGCAGACAGCGAGACAAAGAACGCGAACGTACGTGGCACCGATGGTCTTGGGGAATCACCACCAGGTCCCTGGTCCCTGCACTGCAGGCTGCTCCACCATCGCCCCCAGAAGCTGCCCAACACCTCCAGGTGACAAGAACATGACGCTGCAGCACGCAGCCGGCCACACAGCACGGGGCTCACTCCCTCTGCCATCCCCCAACCCGACTGCCCCCTCCCGCCATGTCCACTGCAGCCACTCAAACAGGAGCTCCCAGACACCGCCCTTCAAACAGGAGCAGCCAAGGAGCAATGAGACGAGGAGTGCCAGAGGACGTCACTGCTGCTGTTCACATCGCTATCATACATCATGACAGGCTGGAAGAACCTTGAAACCTCCCAGTCTGCGAAAATCTAAGTGTGCAGCATCGCAAAAAAGGAATAAAAAACTAGCAAGTGGAAGAAGCAGGCAGAAAAATGAAGAAAGCGGATCAAGAGATTCGATTTACCACCCTAACACTCCTATACTGCCTTCAGGCACGCTGGGGTGCGTGTATAACCTGTTTATGGCGATGGTTTCTGAATGACTGGAGGTGTTTCTTTCCATGTCACGCGGTCAGTACTATCTTTGACAATCATATTAATTCTAACATAAAGGACAATGAATGAATGTGAGTGGATCCAGAAAACTTTGTTCATCAAGTACTCTTCTACCACTGCGCCTAAGAATTGCCTTTCCAGATCCTCCTACTGCTCTGCTGTCACTCCAGATTCAGTGACTCGACTCTTTAAACATGATACAGACAAGCAAACACTACCAGAGCTCAGAGTGTTTTATGGATGGATTTTTTTTTTTTTGACAGGCAGAGTAGACAGTGAGAGAGAGACAGAGAGAAAGGTCTTCTTTACTATTGGTTCACCCTCCAATGGCTGCTGAGGCTGGCGCACTGCACTGATCTGAAGCCAGGAGCCAGGTACTTCCTCCTGGTCTCCCATGTGGGTGCAGGGCCCAGGGACCTGGGCCACCCTCCACTGCCCTCCTGGGCCACAGCAGAGAGCTGGCCTGGAAGAGGAGCAACTGGGACTAGAACCCCGTGTGCCGGCGCTGCAGGTGGAGGATTAGCCTATTGAGCCACAGTGCTGGCCACGGATGGATTTCTTCTGATAAGATGAAAACCATTTCTTTCAATTTATTCTAACAAAATCACATTAAAATCAATGCATTATGGGGGAGATTCTCAAATTAAGACTTAATTCAGACAGAAATGTAACTTACTGATTCCTTGTTTTCACTGAGACACTTATGTGAGCCCTAGAACAAAACTCTGCATTACGATGGATTTATAGCGGGTGGCAGAGATGGAGAGCTCAGACTCTGCATCCGTTCCCCGTGGGAGACTGAGCAAGCTCCAACAGGGACAGAAAGTGTGAGTGTCACATTTTCTATTTGATAGCAACACAAAAAGTTCAGTCACAGAACGTTACCCACAAGTCACAACTGGTGGCATCTGAAAGGAGAGAATTCATGAGAACTCAACTCAGAGCAGCCAGAAGCATCAGCATCGTGGGAACCGAGTCGCTCACCCCTTCCAGGGTCGCCTGTGACCTTCCGAGAAAGCAGCCAGCAGACCAAGGTCCTCCCCCGCCCCTCCTTCCTCCCCTGAACGTCTCAGTTCTCTCCGACCAGAGACTTCCTCTACACTTTGTCTCACTCTCCGTTCATTAGTGACGCCTGCAGATCCAGTGGTCTGGGGTCCTGAAAATGCCACGCAACTTCATTCACAATTCTAGCCTTGTGACTGCTTTCAGCCACCCTCTTCCAATGCCAGATGGACTTGGGACCTGGCTTGCTGGACAAGGAGAGGTTGGGTCCTGCCAGTGTGGACCATCTTAAAATGGAGCAGAGAAGCCAGACCGGGAACAGAGAAGAAACAACAACAAAAACGAGCAAAACGCACAGAGGGTGCCTATGGGCCAAGAAGCTGGCTGGACGCATTGTGCACTTGTACTGCACGCTCCTCACCCTCCCAGACAACTCGAGAGATCAATAACATGCCCAAGGACACCAGCAGGCAGCCTCGCCGGGGTCTGGCTGCCGTCTTTGGGATTTTAATGCCCTTATTGTTTTTTCCCATATCATCTCTGTTTTCTGTAACTGGCAAGTTTGTGTACTTTTCCCATAAGATCCAGTTCCAAGGGCTACAATAACTTGCATTCAAGTAACACAGCAATAAAAATCATATGAATGGCTTATAAAATCAACTACTGCTTTTCAGTAACAAAGCAGGTTCTGTGCGGGCACAAAGACCAACCTAACACACAGAAATTTTCAACTGCCCGTGGCTCAACGTGTTGTTACGTTCAGGAGCATCAGTCCTCTGATTTGCTCCAGACTTAATCTATTAAAAATACTGCCTAAAAACAATTAAATAGAGCATTTTTTTTCCCAGCTTGCCTTGTCAGTCCTAGTGGATCAAACCTTAATTAAGAGGGGAAGAATAGTTATTTTATCTGCCAAATGAAAATGATTTAGTGCAATTTAATAAGAGTCGGCTTATTGCTGATGGATCATGTTGATTCCAGCTCTGTATTAGAACAGAAATCGCTTCCAATAGAGATGCTGGTGTTGCCAGTTGTCGACAAGCTGGGACAAAGCAAGACTCCTCGGTTTTGGCAGAGTTCAGAAAGCAGAAGTGGAAGACACAGCTCCACACCGTCTCAGACTTCGCGACAAAGGAAGAGTGATGGCAAGGAAGTGCTTCCAGTATTTTATCGCTGTTTCATTTCAAGTCTTTAGCTTAAAGAAATTGCATAGATTAGATTTAAGACAACTTGTACTGGCGCCGCGGCTCACTAGGCTAATCCTCTGCCTTGCGGCGCCGGCACACCGGGTTCTAGTCCCGGTCGGGGCGCCGGATTCTGTCCCGGTTGCCCCTCTTCCAGTCCAGCTCTCTGCCGTGGCCCAGGAGTGCAGTGGAGGATGGCCCAAGTGCTTGGGCCCTGCACCCCATGGGAGACCAGGAGAAGCACCTGGCTCCTGCCATCAGATCAGCACGGTGCGCCAGCCGCAGCGGCCATTGGAGGGTGAACCAACGGCAAAAGGAAGACCTTTCTGTCTCTGTCTCACTGTCCACTCTGCCTGTCAAAAAAAAAAAAAAAAAAGACAACTTGCAAAAAAGAGGTAGCGGTGAAGCATCGCACGGTTACACAGACCAGGGGGACTGCAGACTGCACCGCACAGGTGAGGGAAGAAACTCACAGAAACAGTATATAGGAAGCGCCTAGCTATGTGACTCACAGGGACTGTTTCTAATTACTATGTTGCACAGTGAAGTAACACCTAGTAGCACAGACCCTAAAATTGGCTCTCAACTACCTTCCCCATCCGGTACACACTTGTAACCTGTGTGATGATTTTCTTCACTTATGCCTCAGGAACATAAAGAAATCGTGTTTCTCCAAAAACCATTTAAATATCATATTCCGGAAATGTGAACTTAAAATATTCTCCCAGCCAGGCTCTGCGCTCACAGGAAACTGCAGAGAATGGAAGATGCCGTGGGCACACAGAGTGGTTCAGATCCAGTGCCGCTTCCCAGAGCTGGGAAGCGGATCCTCCCCATTCCAGCTCTCCAGTGAGCCTGCAGCCTCTGCCCTCCTTGGCCAAACAGCAACCAGGGCTGCTGAACCCTGAACTCACGCACCGCGAACTGTTAACATCTGCTGTTCTTAGAGCTAACATTTAATTAGCTACATAAAGGACTAATCCAAGACGTCTGCACCTAAGTGCTACCATGACAAAAAGTAATAATAAACAGGTAAACGTGGGAGTGGCTCTGGAAGCAGCAAAGGGCTCTTAGAACCCCAGTGTGCTTGGGGGAAGTGTTTCCTGGCTTTTGATTGGCCCAGGGGGGATTTTTCAGGAGAGTGAAGGGGATGATCGCTATGGAAACACAGGGAAGGGCTGCAGCCCCAAGTGATACCTGAAATGACACGGAACGTGGTTAACTGCCTCCAACCCTGGGGCATCCACTTAGCGACATTTCTCAGCAAGTGTTAATAGTTGCTTGAGGCTTATATTTATATTTATAGTAAAATGCAAGAGGCTAAAGTTCCACTCAGGGAGGCGCTGTGAGGCAAGGGCAGACTTGGAGCTTGTATTTTTAAGATTTTTTTCCTTTATATATATATATATATATATATATATATATATATATGGGATGCCAGTACTGCAGGCTAGGGCTTTAACCCAGTGAGCCACAGCACTGACCCCTCCCTTTTTTTTTTTTTTTTTATTTAACAGAGTTAGTGAGAGAGAGAGACAGAGAAAGGTCTTCCTTCCGTTAGTTCAGCCCCCAAATGGCCGCTACGGCCAGAGCTACGCCAATCCGAAGCCAGGAGCCAGGGGCTTCCTCCTGGTCTCCCATGCAGGTGCAGGGCCCAAGCACTTGGGCCATCCTCCACTGCCCTCCCAGGCCACAGCAGAGAGCCAGACTGGAAGAGGAGCAACCGGGACTAGAACCCGGCACCCATATGGAATGCTGACGCCACAGGCGGAGGATTAACCAAGTGAACCATGGCGCCAGCCCATGTGGTTTTAAGATTCTTACACTTCCCCGGGGGGCAAGAGCTCAAAGTGAGCAATGCCTCTGTGCGTGGGGCTGGCGCTGTGGCACAGTGGATAAAGCCACCACTAGCAATGCCAGCATCCCATATGGGCACTGGTTTGTGTCCCGGCTGCTCCACTTCCAATCCAGCTCCCTGCTAACATGCCTGGGAAAGCAGCATAAGATGGCCCAAGTGTTCAGGCCCCTGCCTCCCACATGGGAGACCTGGCTGAAGCTCCTGGCTCCTGCCTGGCCCAGCCCTGGCCGTTGCAGCCATCTGGAGGTTGGAGCTGTGGATCGAAGGTTGATTCTGTCTCTCTCTTTCTCTACCTTTCAAATAAATGAATCAGTCTTTAAAGAAAGACATGCCAGTGGGCAAGGGAGAGATAAAGGAACTGCCAAGACAACCGGTTTCAATGATGAAACACAGAGTTTGCCTATAAAACATTTTGTTCAGAACCTTAGGACAATTTGAGGTGGTACCGCTGCAGTCAAACCAAAGGCCTGTGATAAGAACAGGTGTGCTCAGCCTTCCCCTTATACAACACTCCATTCAGAAGGGCTAAGGGCATTGCTCATCACTGCTCACAGAGGAAGCCCAAGGACACCCAAGTCTGCCTCCAGGAAATTGCTCAGTGTGACCTTCGTACGGAGAATTATATGAAGCGCAGTAAGATGCATGGATATCCACACAGCTTTTCAAACATTATATGTGACACTCATCAACAGCTTGTGCTGAAAAGAACAAAAATACCACAATATGGCTTTTAGATCTCCAAAATTCTACTTGCTAGAAGCAAAGAAAACAATACAAGTAGGGACAAGTGCCACTTTCAGGAAAAACAAAGGACGACTCATAGTCCGTAAGATGGAGCTGAGAGCTTTGGATAAACATCCCCAGCCCTGAGACCTAAGCCAAGAAACCTCAGATCTTCTGTGGGCCAGAGACTCCACTGCATCTCTCTCTTGCTCTCATTCGTTAAACAGGGCTGTCTCTATCAGATGGCTTAGACCTGTGGTCCTACTGAATTGGGGATGTGGGGAGCAGACAATGGATTCTGTCTACATCCACCCGTGCATCCATCCAATAGTATAATCAAGAGCAGTTATACCCCCAAGTCTATATTTGAGAATCTGGGGCAGCGGAGACTCACGCACACCTAGAAGAGAGCTACATGATGTGGTTGTGTATTTAGAGCTGACGCTGTAATGGGTAAACCACGTGGGAGCACAGATTGGGGCAGGCACATTTGTGTGTGGGAACAACGTGAACGATTTGTTATCAGACAGTGGACTATGCTGCCTTAAACATTTCTCCATACTCCTCCCTCCAAGAGGTCGAGTTTGGTGCCCCTTCCCTTGGGTATGGACAGAATTCACGATTCAATTCAAGTGGGTAAAACAGGGCAGAAGCGACGGTTTGTCCCTATCCAATCAGGCTATCCAAAGACTGTACCCTATGGTTTTGTCTCTCTTATCCCTCTCTCATTGCTTGCTCTTTGAGAAGACAGTCAAAAGGACACTCCAACAACTATGGTGAGGTATGCAGAGTGAGGAACTCAAGTCTCTGGCCAACAGACGGTCAGGATCTAAGGTCAATCAACAACCATGGAAAAGACCTTGAAACGCCAAAGAAATCGTCAGATGAGCTGGCAAGCTTGGCCAAGAGCTTAGCTGCACTTCCGTGAGAGACCCTGCACCAAAATCAGCCAGTTAAGCTGCTGTTGAATTTCTGACCCACAGAAAGAGTTTCAACCAACTTGACTTCTGAGTCAAGACCATATGAGACAGACAACTGCGCCCTGCCCCTGAGAAGGCTTACTTCTAGAACAGTGTCTTGGGGAGTGTCCCACAAAGACGGATGCTTGCATCCCCCTAACAGCCATCTGCTAGAATCCCAAGTCCCAGCGTGATAGTCTCTGGAGGCGAGGTATTTAGGTCAAGGGGTGCAAGCCCTGAGAACGGAATTAGTGCCCTCAGGAGAAGGTGCTCAAAGAGTTCATACCAAGTTCCCACATGGTGACGATACGGCCACCTGCAACAGGCAGTGCCCTCTCCAGAAACCTGGCCTTGCTGGCATTCTGATATGAGCATCCAAGACTGTGAGAAATGCACTTGTGTCTATAACACACCAAGTCCAATGTATTTTCTGAGAGCAGCTCCCACGGACTACAATGTGTTCGGATCTGCTCTGTATGAAGTCCACACACTCTGACCCTGGTGCTGGGCAGTTGCCACAGGCACGTGTTCTGCTCTGCAGTCTCAGCTGAGCCCAGCGGCACCACCTTTCCTCCCAGGTACCACGCGTGCACATCCACGCCAAGGCGCCATGTTGGACGACAGTGGTCTGACCCTGCACATCAACAGAGCTTCAGGCTCAGTCGCATCAAGTACTCCAACTAACACTTACATGAGGGTGTTCCAAGAGTTTATGAAAACACCATCCATGGATTTCAAATTATTTTGGCAATGAAATAAACTACCTTCTAGTTCCATTTTCCATGACCTTTCTGAATCATCTTCGTATATGGAAAATAATCCTCAAGTCTTGCCCAAATTCTTGACCCAGTAAAATCACAAGGTACAGTAAAATGGCTGTCACTTTAAGTGACTGAGTTAGGAAAATTTGTGGTAAAGTAATAGATCACCAGGTCAGTTAATACCTTGTTCTCGGAAAACAAATTTGCCTACAAAGCAACATATGCCCCCAAAAAGCTGCTATTTCTCTGTTAGGAGACATCCAAGTTCCTACTTGAGTTCCTAAAACCCTAGCACATACCCCTCCCCAACCTGTTTAAGTTAGAAGTCACCATTACAGCATTCAGTTTTCCAAGGATGTATTTCCTGCAACTAACTGGGTTACACACAGCCACAGCAATAAAGCAAATAATTAAATCTAGTATGTTCATGCATTTACGCAACAAATATTTATTAGCACACTCATTATAGTGTTCCCAAAGAAAATAGCATTACATGACAGATTCCTGTGTTAGGTATGAACACGACATAATTTACAAAAGGAGAAAGAACTATTTATAGTTACTCACTGCATGTTAAGTCCTGCACATTGGTACAAGCACACAGTGAAGGAACCGAAGAAAGGAGTGCGGGCTATCAGGAAATACAAAGTCTTCGCATGCCACCGGCACTGGTGATAGTGAGAAGCCACCACCATGGTACTACCAGGTTAAACTCATGATGGCTGGGACACAGCATGTGCCCAATTCATCTTGCCGAATGGCCTGTTAAATAAGCATGTGTGGGAACAGAGTGCTGAGGCTAACAGCACTCCCTTGATTCCTGTCTGGAGACTAACCCTCAACCCTTCCGCAACACTGTCTGGGCCACTTCCCCTGGGCTTGCTGTTCAGATCTTCTTCGGCAGCCTGGGGTGTGTGTGAGGCTCTGCAGGAGGTCGTGGGGGACGTGGCACCCCGGCATGCTCCGTGAATCTCATGGTCATTTCCACCAGGGCTCCGGAGGCCAGGGCTCTGGTTTTTGGTGGCTTCTAGGATGGTTAGGGGGCAGGTGAGGGAGGGCACTTGGCAGGAAGAATGGTGTGAGCACGAACCCAGTCTGAGCAACACGCACAGCATGTTTTGGGTGCATGGAACCTCCCAGGGAAATGTATTTCAAACAGCAGTTTCTGAAGTGAATGTAGTATAACTGGCCTTCCCAACACAACAAAGAAACAGCATAAAAGCCAATTTTCCCTACAAAAGGGTCTTTTTTAAAGAGTAAGAGTTAGAGAGAGTGATAGAGAAAGAGAGAGCGAGCTTCCATCTGCTGCTTCACTCCCCACATGGCTGCAACGGCTGGGGCTGGGCCAGGCCAAAGCCAGGAGCCCACACCCTCCTCTTGGTCTCTCTTATGGATGGCAGCAGTCCAAGCACGTGCACCATCTTCTGCTGCTTTCCCAGGCCATCAGCAGGGAGCTGGATCACAAGTGCACAGGTTGGACATGAAGGAAGCCCAAAGAGATGCTGGTGTCCTGCAGAGCGACTTGGCCTGCACAAGCATCCTTTCTTGGACCACAAATGAGGCTGTGGTGTTTGCATGCACACTGAGTCCCAGGGCACACACTGGGCTGTGACCAAAGTAGTTTGAGAACCATCATCTCAAAGGAAGCTTCGTAGAAGCCACCGGAGGACTTCAATGGCAGGAAGCAATTGACTGTGTTTTATTTTACTTTTCTGTCACTACAAATCCCGTATCACAATTCGCACTTCACTTCAGCCCCAGTGTTCAGTCCACAAAAATTCTTATTATCAGTACACACAGTGTGACCAAGTTTCATTAAGAACTACACAACTCACGGTTCTCCTTTTCAGCAAACACAGTATCTACAGCATAGAGCTATCCTTTTACTTTCCTGTTTTCAATTTTACATATTCTCCCCAAAGCCCACAGCTACTGAAAAGGATATAATATGATTTGAAACAAACACAGCTTCAGGGGTTTCTCGCCTTCATCACTTGTTGGGTTTTGACCTTGACATTCATTCAATTACAACCGACTTGCCAGTCATGTACTCCTTTGCTAAAATCCACCTTCTCACACCAGAGAGACGGCTATTCAGTTAGTAAAGATTTCTCAGTGAACCTGGGGCCAAACAGAACCAGAAAACAAATCTTACAGTGTCAGAGCGTGTGAACTGGACAGCGAAGAAGGGTGCATTTCAATTCGCCACCGTCTCCCCTCACAATGACATTTAAGACACTGGTGGGTGCATATGGAGTCCATGCACAACCCGGTGGTCAAGAAATTGCTTCTCCATGTTCCAGACCGTGAGGTCATTTAATCGGTGTCCCGCCTCTTCCCCAGCATCGCATCTGTGTCCCCTGCCCTGGGATCCCAGTGACCACAGAGCCCACGTTGGGCGCTGGCCACGCGGGGAGCAATCTTGTTAAGATTGTCAGGTACCATTGGCACATGGCTGCCTGTGCGGTTGTTCCCCCTGGAAAGAACCAAATAACTCATGCTTTCTGAAAATTGCTTATGACAGCTTTTCAGTCTGCTTTAGGCTGGCTCTCCGTGGTGATTTGTATTTTCACAGACTGCTCATACATTAAGAAATTTACTCCTGTCAGGGGCTGACAGACTGCCTCCATCCCTAGCCTTTTTCAGGGAGGGGGGTTCTGCTTCCAGACATTATCCAAATAAGTTTCTATCAAGATTGAGGGTGACGTAACAGTTGGAGGCACAAGACATATGAACCACAGAGGCATGGAATTCTGAGGAGACACTGTCCCTGGACTTTCTGCAGGAATGGCATTCGCACCTGCACATCCAGCCTCGGGCTGGTCGGGAGAGGCCGTGCTTCCTGCCGTACCGTGCCAGTCGCAAAGTTCCTTGTACTGTTCCTAACGGTGCCACGTGTGCTCTCTGCGTCTTAGAATTAGCAAGAATAACCTTCTCCATGGTATGCTTCTCCTTCACTTTAAAACGCGTGACAATAAAGACTACATCTCAGCTGTGTGTGTCAGGGATCGGGTTTTACTGGCTTCTGAAATGGCTCTCAATACAGGCGATGGTAAAATCTCACCTCTTGCACAACACTACTACATTCCTATCAAACAGCATCCTAGAACTTAAGGGCACATAACAATAACGGTGGCTAAGGGCACGCTAGCACCATCAGATGGGTGTATTGATAGGAACGCGGGCAGCACCAGATCTAAGCAGCGTTGCTTCTGTCTGCTTGCTGTTCAGCAGAAGCACAAGGCCACCAGGCAGACGCTGCATTCCGGGTACAAAGGACAGGGCACGGCTCTTTCAGGAAATACGCGCTGCGCCTTCTCGCCACTTGCAAGGTCACAGAGTTTTCTGGGGAGCGGAGAACCAAACAAAATAAAACGGCAGTGACAAATGAGCAGCCCGAGCAGCTTGGGAAATGAAATGGCGCACCGAGAGCGTCAATGCAAACAGCCCAGTCTGCGTTTAATGAAGCAAGAATATTCATTGGAACATAAACAGAGGTTTTTTTTATCCTCATCAAGGTTATAAATAACATCACAGCAATTCTTCTGGGTGCTAATACTTAATTATCCCTGCTCTTAAAGTCTAATAAATGGCTAGATTATCAGTGTTAAAAATATACAATTTGTCAACTCTAAATTAATGGTATCAAAATTATCTCTGTCCTCAACCATAAAAATGGTTTTTATCTGAGGCATCTAACCAAGATATACCATCCTTTCTTTATAACTGACGTACCAAATGTTGAATTATTGGCTTTTAGCCATTAATTTATCTTATTTTAAAAATAATTTGTCATGTTCAACATTGCCTAACATAATTCAAACTGAATCACCTATTGAAATGCCGAAGTGCTTGGGACTGGGTTATCTGGACTCGGTGCAGATTTTATGGTTGTACGCAGTGTTTTCCAAAGGTAAAATCCAGCAGAACCCACACATGGGAATGTATGCTCACACCTGCAGGGCAAGCTGGCTTTCACGTGACCCCAGTGTGTCCCACACAAAAGGCCACAGATTAGGGGTGGGGGTTGAGGATTTACAGGTCCAGGTCTGTAACCAGGGCAGCACAGGGAGACCGGGATCCCTGCAGCGTCGTGGGGACGGTCAGCTACTCCAGTCACTTTCACTCTCACTGTATGTGCACATGGCAGGGGAACTGAGTGGATCTGCGTGATCTCCAGTACTGTGACGGTAACAGAGCCTACGTGAAGTCAAGACTTGAGCGTAGGGCAGTAGGCCCCTGTGCCAGGAACACTGCAGAGTGGGTTTGGTCATTAACCAACTATTTTCTAAATTCCTTTTCATCTGTAAATTCCATATTGGTGTGGGGGCATCGGTCTAAGTGGGTCTATCTAAAGATTATATTTTGTCCCAAATTAGGACTTCATTTGGTTTCCTTTAAAAGTGTCAACAATACCTTCAAAACATTTCAGTAATGAAACAAGATGTGCTTCTCAAACTTGAAACATTAATTTTGATTTACTTGTTGTAATCTGATGTTGCTCCACTTCACTTAGGAATGTTTCAATTTTCTCATTAATAGCTTCATTTATATCCTATCATGAGCTCTTCAAACATACCACACTGTCAAGACCAGAATGTTAACACCAGTCAAAATTCTCAGCATATTTTCTCTATTTTTTCATATAATCTTAACTGTCTCCAGAAGTATTCACCAATCCAACTATAACCTCTACAGCCATGGCACGTGAGGTGCTCTCAGCCACACAGTCAAGTTTATGACAAGTTTAATGGTGTCCTGGCAAGACACACTTACCAATTTGTCAAATTTGTCACTTTGTACCTCGAGGAGAGAAAAGAACTATGGGTGTGCATGAAGAAGAAATAACACAGCATTTGCTCTTAGAAATTTATAACAACTTTAGGAAAAGGAAAAGTACTCAAAAAGGCAGCCAACGCTTGAAGCGAATTGACAAGGCTATTCTAAACTCAGTCAATGGAAGCACCATCTTTCCAACTGTGCATGTCAAAGAAGGGGTCAATACCCTTGACTCTGCTCCCGTCTCATGCACTACCTCTGATCCAGCTGTTGGCTCTGCCTCCTAAACACATCCAGAGTCGAGTGTTCTCACCACCTCTTCCCAGCTGTCACAACAGGCTTGCTCAAACCCTGCAAGAGCTTCCACTGCAATCAGAGTGAAAACCCAAGGGCTGCTGTGGCTCCGTGACTTCTCCGACCTCACTTTGTACTGCATCCCCTTGCTCACTCTGCTCTAGAACACTGGCATTTAGCGTGCAGGAATGCGTGCACTCAGCTCTGGACACTTCCTGTGCCTGGGATACCTTCCCCAAATGCCTGCAGTCCGGGTCCCTGCCACCTCCTGTGCTTGGCTTAGCTGCTCCTTCGTTTGCATCATCTTCCTTTCTCAACGTGCAACCCCTCTTCCCAGTACCAGCCATCTCATCATGTCTGCTTCTTGAAGATGATAGAAGATTCTTTCTGTGTCTAGTTTGTTCATGGTCTGTCTCCAGCTACCCCCAACACTAGAATACATTTTTCTTGTTTGAAATGTCCAAAGGCCAATATTTTAAGTTGCATTTGACATTCAGTGGGTGCTAAGCATCTACTGAATGAAAAAATCAATCTATGGCTGGCGCCGTGGCTCAATAGGCTAATCTTCCACCTGCGGCGCTGGCACCCCAGGTTCTAGTCCCAGTCGGGGTGCCGGATTCTGTCCCTGTTGCCCCTCTTTCAGGCCAGCTCTCTGCTGTGGCCCGGGAGTGCAGTGGAGGATGGCCCAAGTGCTTGGGCCCTGCACCTGCATGAGAGACCAGGAGAAGCACCTGGCTCCTGGCTTCAGATCAGCGCGGTGTGCCAGCCGCAGCGTGCTGGCTGCGGTGGCCATTGGAGGGTGAACCAACAGCACAAGGAAGACCTTTCTCTTTGTCTCTCTCTCTCACTGTTCACTCTGCCTGTCAAAAAAAAAAATCAATCTATGACTGCAGTACACGTTGTGATGGTGTCACATGCAACCAGGTGTGTGTTGTCCATGAGAGGGCGTGATGCCAAGGCTTCCTTACTGAGCCCCATTCAGAAACCAAGGCAAGACTTGAGGTGCTTGGCACCTATCACCTTCACTCTGCTCGAACCCCTTCAAGTCAAGCACTGTGATCACACCGAGCATTACTGTCTGCCTGGTCCTAGCTGAGAATTAATTTCTCCTGCGCATACAGGTGATTTAACAGGCAACGCTTGATTCCAACCCAGAATCCAAGATATCAGTAGAGTTGTCTTTCTTGCTTTATTCTTTACAACCATTCAAGTTCTAAACACAGGGCCCTGCAACCCAAGTAGTCGGTCAACGTTTCTAACACACCCACCATTCCTTTGTCTTTGGAAATAATATGCTCCAAGAGCAGAGGCCATCTGGATTCCTCCAAGATCCATTCTACACAATTAGAAAAGTAACTCATTTTTAACCATTGAAATACACCCAGCGCTACTAAACTCCCTCTTATGACAGTATAAATCTATTCTGAATAAAACAAATTTGGGAGCTCCTCAAAGCTGTTTTTGCACCCCAGTGTTTAATTCAGCAGTGTTGAGAGGAGAGAAACAGCTTGTCAGGAGGAGGTTACAACTGGGATGACTGGAGTTGCTCTCACGTGAAAGGCACAGGAAACTCTCCCAATGTCTTCCCTGGCCTGCAAGACATGTCACTTATAGATCTACCATATGACCCAGCCATCCCACTCCTGGGAATTTACCCAAGGGACATAAAATCAACATATGAAAGGGTTATCTGCACCCCATGTTTATTGCAGCTCAATTCACAATAGCTAAGACACGGAATCAACCCAAATGCCCATCAACAGTAGACTGGATAAAGAAACTATGGGACATGTACTCTATAGAATACTATACAGCAGTAAAAAATTATGAAATCTGGTCATTTGCAACAAAACGAATGGATCTAGAAAATATCATACTAGTTAATAAGCTAGTCTCAAAGGGACATATACCCTAGGTTCTCCTTTTCCTGTGATAAAAGAGCACCTAAAAGCCAATCTGTGAAACTGACACTTTGAGAAGCAACGACTTGAACATCCCTTGTCTTGACTCTTGAACAGTTTTTTTTTTCATATAATTCATTGAACTCTTTACTTAACACAGAGTTAAACATATGTGTATAAACTCAACTTAAAATGCATCTCAGTAAAAAATAAGAGTGGGAGGAGGAAGAAGGGTGGGAATATAAGTGGGAAGGTGGGCACGGTGGCAAGAATCACCATGTTCCTAAAGTTCTAATTATGAAATATATAAAGTTTGTAACTGTAAAGCTGTATAGTTCTGCACACATTCCAATGGACTCACTTCTAAGGCTATAGTTTAAAAACTTGCCATGGAATCCCAAATGCACTTAGGCTGGGTGGTAAAAAAAACTATCTTAAGTGTTAAAGTGATTGTATGGATACTATTAAGTGTCTGGTAATAATAACAGATAAAAAGGAGAGAATTTTCCAACATGGGAAGCAGTCCACACAGCACACGCATAGAATGGCAATCGCTTTAAATAGCACTCTGACCTCAGAAAAAGCCCTTAAGGTATCCCAGTCTGGTGGAAAAGTCCACAAGAGCATTTCAGGCATGGAAAGCCAAGACATTGTGGCCCAAAATATCCTACATGAAGGACTTCAGTGGGTGAGACCCCCCAAAAAAGAATTGGCCATCAAAGAAGGATGTAGTTTTCTCACAAGGGAGGAGTGAACTTCTACTTTGCTTATGGTCTTGTCTAAATACTGATGGAGTTTGTGGATTCAAAAGGCTTCCATAGCCTTGGCAGCTCATGTCAAAAGCCTTGGGTGATCACTGATGTCATACATAAGAGTGTTGTTAAATTAACAACAGGAGTCAGTGTGTACTAACTGCCCATGCAGGACCTCAGTCCGCAAGCAGCCGTAGTATAATTACATCTAAGTGCTTGCAAATGATGTATCATGCTTGGGTGCTTCTCCAAAGTCAGTAAGTTTCCAAAGTGTATGAAGTTAATCAAAAGTATTTCTTAGTGGAGAACGGGACCGGGAATGGGAGAAGGTCGAAGGAGGAGGGGAGGGAGTATGGAAGGGAGGGCGGGTATGGTGTAAAGAATCACTACATCCCTGAAGTTACAACTATGAAATGCATGAAGTTTGTATTTCTTAAAGAAAATATTTCTTTGGGGGGAAATATAAGACTACAGAGTGAAACTCCTGTGAGCAATTTAACATTCTGATTCGTCTTCATGACAAGACATTACTTATTGAGGTGGCCTCCCAGGAGGTCTTTTGGTGACCAGAAACTGTGTACTCCCTTCCACCTTCCACGATAGGATATCCTACCCATCCCAATACTCCTCGGAAAATACAACCACAGCCACATTCAGTGTATGCCTCAGTCTTCCATGAGTTGAACCAGCATGTATCAGCTGCAAAGATCACACACTGCGGCAAAATTAAAATCTCTGAGGATACATTTATCTATGACAGTGAAGTGAGTCTAATACCAACA
The DNA here is from genome assembly GCA_015711505.1 of Sylvilagus bachmani. NCBI lineage: Eukaryota > Metazoa > Chordata > Mammalia > Lagomorpha > Leporidae > Sylvilagus > Sylvilagus bachmani. The sequence continues at coordinate 4,359,581 of CM027393.1, forward strand.
TGGAGAAAGGAACAGCCAACATTGACAACAGAGTGATGAACTCATGCTACATCAAATGCCTGGCAAAACTGCATTGTGTCAACTGGTCCAAAGTTCGCTAGAACAGCTCTGAGTTCATTAGGAAGAATCAGCATGCACTGGTGCTAACAGGCACGTTATTTTTATTTATTAATGTACACAGGACAGATTTCATGAATTCCATAGATACAATTCCAAGAATACGACACTTTCTGAACAGTCTTAAATTATTATCTGGATGCCTTTACCATAAAAACACACAATGGATAAAAGTGCCTATTTGCACAGACTGCTTAAAAATATACAGTGTATCTCTAGCTTTTCACATCCTTTTCTGATGTTTTGTCTTTTTTCTCCCAGAGTGCTTCTTTAGCAGAGTTTTGCTAGAGTTGATTCCCCGGTCATGGGGAGAAATATTTTGTAGCATCTGCATAGCCGAACTGTAAAAGTACTATTTCACATTTCCTAATTACTTGCCCCCAAGACCACAGGAAAGACACAGGAGGCCCTGGTTCATTGGCCCCTCACTCCTGAGCAACTGCAGGTAAAATCAGGTGCTGAGGATTCACACTGGGGGCTCAATGCGCTTTGCAACCACAACATCATTACAACAGAAATCATTTTTGTGGCACTTAAATAAATATATGTGTTCATTTATTGCCTTTCTTTGTGGAACATCAAAGAGGAGAGACATATGGAAAGATTATGAATCACTTTATTTTTGTCTGCAAAAATGACAACCAACCAAACAAGATGAGCTCTGTTCTGTCAGTACACCTGCGTCTGTTAGCAAATGCACACGGTACTTAAACACTCTACAGCGTCAGCCTTTTCTTAACACGCTCTGGTGATGTGTAGCGACAAATTAAAAAAGCAGAAAAGGATCTTATGCATGAGATCAACAGCAGGGCATTTATACCTAAGTCCCTCCCGTCTTCCACCCAGCCTTCCAGAAGCTGAACAGCTCAACAGAAACATCGAAAAGCAGAGTGGCGGCAGAGGGCACCTGGGAATCCTGCCTGGACACTTATTCCTTGCGAGTCCCAACCTGCTTTTCTGTACAAGGGTTATGCTTGCTTTATAGAGAAGGTCCTTACAAACCACCAAGAACATGCTCAGGACATGCACTGTTCTGGAGTAAAAAGTGATAAATGAGTGAGTGAAGACACAATAGAACTTGAAGCATCAGAGAACTATGTAAAAGGAAGCGGAATTTCCCGAATTTGGAAATCTTTAGTTTGTTTATGCTTTCCCTAAATTACAGCCAGGTATTATGTACACATCGGGTAGCCAGCCTGTAGGCATGCCTGACCAGAGTGCACAGCCTGTGACCCCACCCAACTGTACAGCACCGTCCAATCACAGGGTACTGCCTCAAGTGCCATCCAAATGCGGGGTGGAGGCAGCAGCTCTACCAGGATGGAGACAGATCCTGGGACTCCAGGTGACCTGCAGCGATTGTGCAGCCCTGCCTCCAATGCAGACTGAACACGGAGCCCAGCCTGCAGCCTGGCCAATGAACCGACATGTGCAGAACTGCCTGTCAAGTCTATCCAGTGGACTCAACTGACTGCAGAGACCTGTTTGTGCTTCCATTCAGCCTTAAAGCATGAGCCGTGGCTTCACCCAACTAGAGACCCCTACAGAAAGCCCCATATGCTTGTGAATAGTACTTCTGTCTTAGCTAGAACCCGAGACTGTACTGCCTGTCAAAGGTTCTTACCTGCTGAAACAAGCTTTTCAAAGACAAAGAGGTGGCTGCTTACACAAATGCACAAACACCAATGCACAGACACAACAATCACGAAGAACCAGGGAACTAAGTCACTGAAAGCAAACTAATAAAGTTGTTAACCAGCTCCAAAAAAAAATGGAAGCTATGAACTCACTGACAAAGGTTTCAGAAAGCTTTTAAATTCAGTGAGCTATAAGCAAACACTAAGGAAAATAATGAAAACAGTAAGTGAACATAATGAGAAGTTCAACAAGGAAGTAGAAACCATTTTAAAAAGAGAAAAATCCTAGGGATGAAGAATGATGGAATTCTTTGTAACTCTATTGAGGAACTATGATGCAATGGCAAAATTCCACTACAGAGCTACAACAGCAAACTCAAGAAAAATCAAGAATCCGTGAACTCTCTTGAGTTAATTAGTAAGGGTAGTGTAAATAACAGGAAATAAAAATGGGGTAAGAAAGGTTGTGGACCTATGGGACATCAGACAAGGAAATACACACCTTACGGGGCAAAGGAGAGAAAGTGGCAGAAAGTGTATTTAAAGAAATGATGTCCTTATTGCTTTGTCTGACAAAGATTGAAAAGAAAATTTGACAAAACACTCTTTGCAGAATGATTTACTACTACAGTTTTAAATTTACACTGTGTGAGTGAAACCCGTATCTTTCATTTAATTATTTTTTATGACCGTTGCCTGTATTCCGACTGAAGCTATAGGCTTTTTACTTTGTAACTGTTGAACTCTATTTAGGGGAGCATTGATCCTTTGACTAAAATGTAAATTAAAAATGTAGCCAATTTTTTTTGACAGGCAGAGTTAGACAGTGAGAGAGAGAGAGACAGAGAGAAAGGTCTTCCTTCTGTTGGTTCACCCCCCAAATGGCTGCTATGGCCAGCAGGCTGCACCGATCTGATGCCAGGAGCCAGGTGCTTCCTGCTGGTCTCCCATGGGGTGCAGGGCCCAAGCACCTGGGCCATCCTCCACTGCACTCCCGGGCCACAGCAGAGAGCTGGACTGGAAGAGGAGCAAGGAGCACATAATCCCGCAGTACCATCGCCGCAGGCAGAGGATTAGCCTAGTGAGCCACAGCGCCAGCCAAAATATACCAAAATTTAAAAAATGATGGCTGAACATTTCTCAAATTTGGAGACAGAAATGAACATCTAGAATTATGAGGTCCTAATGTTCCTATATAGGTTGAACCCAAAATACTCTGAGATACACTATAATAAAATGCCAAAAATGACAGACAAGTAAGATTTTTGAAAGCAGCAAGATCAACTCATCACATACAAGGGAGCCTCTCTCAGAATATCTCAAGATTTCTGAGCAGAAACCTTGCAGGCACGGAGAGAATGCAGTTCGATATACTGAGAAAAACAAATACAATCAAGAGTTCTATGTACAAAACTGTCCTGCTGTAAATGAAAAAAGATTTCTCCCAACTAGAACTGGGAAATTCATCACCACTAGACCTGTCCTACAAAATATGCTACATGGAATTTTTCAAACTCAATTGGAAGGACATAATTAAAAAATAAACATAAATAGGCAAAATATTTGTCAGTCAAGGTAAAAAAATATAAAGTTAGAATTCTCTCATACTGTCAGTTCAGCAATCACTTTAGAATGTATAAAATTTTTAATCTATTAAAAGTAATTGTGGCCAGCATCACAGCTCAATAGGCTAATCCTCCACCTGCAGCAACGGCACACCAGGTTCTAGTCCTGGCTGGGGCGGCGGATTCTGTCCTCATTGCCCCTCTTCCAGGCCAGCTCTCTGCTGTGGCCTGGGAGTGCAGTGGAGGATGGCCCAAGTCCTTGGGCCCTGCACCCCATGGGAGACCAGAAGAAGCATCTGGCTCCTGGCTTTGGATCAGTGCGGTGCACCGGCCACAGCGCACCAGACGCAGCAGCCATTGGAGGCTGAACCAATGGCAAAAAGGAAGACCTTTCTCTCTGTATCTCTCTCTCACTGTCCACTTTTCCTGTCCAAAAAAAAAAAAAGTAATTGTAACTACAACAATCTGCAGTAGGTTGCAAAGTATAAATCACATATAAACTGTAAAAACAGAAAATCTGGATATACCAATAAAAATTAAATCAGTAATCAAAATCACCCCCCACATAGAAAAGCACGTGTCAGATAGCTTCACAGGTGAATTCACCAAACATTTAAAGAAGAATCAAGCTCAATCCTTAAGCTATTCCAAAGAAACTGGAAAGGAAGCAACACTCCCACCTAATTTTATAGGTTAGCATACTGAAACAAAAACCAGAAACAAGATACTATTTAAAATGAAAATCATAGTCCAATACTCCAAATGAACACCAACACAAAAATCTTCAACAAAATACTGTCTAACTAAATCTAACACTACATTAAAAGATGCATGTGCTATGAGTGACTTGGATTTCTCCATGAGGAAAGGGTGTGTCAACAAATGATACACTGTGAAGGCAGGGAATACAGTAAGCATTCATCAAAACTCAGTATTCTTTCATGAAAAATGTTACCAACAAATGGGTACAGAATGGACATGCAGCAGAATATATATACAGCAGCAGACTAAAGGCAACAGATGCTAATATCACAGTTAACAATGAAAAGCTGAGACCCCCATCCCTCACCCTGAATCTGACTATTCCTCCCAGCTCCCTTTAAATAACCCAAAATTTCCCCTATGTGAACAGGTCTACATATGCCTTCATTTTCATTAGCAATAGAATAAATTCCTATTCCGAAACCAATTCTTATCTCTCTGATGCACTGAGTTCTACTTTGTCCAGCTCACCCTTTCTCACTCTACTGGTTGTCATTATGCTTCCCCATAGAAATTTCATCTAAATTCCTTTGATAAAAGTCCCTGGCACCATAAATTCTTCCTATGGCAACATACATCACTCAATACTGTGATTATCTATGAGGGAGTATCAGAAGATTAAAAAATAAAAATTATAAAAACAAACATTATTTTTCAAGATTCAAGTTCCAGACACTTGTTAAAATATAAATTTTATTTCTATTTATTTGAAAATCAGAGAGAAAGAGAATAAATTCCTATTTGTTAGTTCACTCATCACATGTCTACAATAACCAGGGCTGAGCCAGGTTGAAGCCAGAGCTAGGAACTTCATCGAAATCTCCCACATCGTTGGGGAGAACTCAAGTATTTAACACATGATCTGCTGTCTTCTTGGA
>CM027393.1:4365039-4445830 GCA_015711505.1 Sylvilagus bachmani
ACTTCCACTGGAAACCCTTTACATGTGTGCACCTGATCTGGGAGCAGCAGTGTTGATGTTCACTGGGCATGATGTTTTCTCCACTGAATTTCTCAGATAGAATTGTGAACCAGCTGCAGTCTCGGCAGTGCTGTTACACTGTGTGCTGTTGACTGTCAATTCTCTTCAATCAGGGAGGAACGAGGGTAACTTCTTTGCTGCAAACGGACATGGAAGATCTCAGTGTGGTCCTAGGCTTCAACACTGTCTCTTTGTTTTTTTTTTTTTTTTTTTTTTGGACAGGCAGAGTGGACAGTGAGAGAGAGAGAGAGAGACAGAGAGAAAGGTCTTCCTTTTTGCCATTGGTTCATCCTCCAATGGCTGCCACGGCCAGCGCACTGCAGCCAGCGCATCACGCTGATCCAAAGCCAGGAACAGGTGCTCTGCTTTCCATTTTCAAGGACTCATGGGGCTCCGTGATGGCTACTGCTGCCTGCTGCCTCAGAATGGATGTTACTCAGACATGGTAGAACAAGTTAGACTGAGTTGATTTTTGTGCAGACGATTTTTGAAACCCATGGGTAGTTTTCTTAAAATACTCATTTTCCACGCAGTTCTTGAAGACCCCTCGTATTTCTCTACGTTCCCCTCTACTAACCAATTTGTTTTTCTGGACTGTCATCCTCACTGTTAAGTGACCAACGTCCAGCCTGGCACCTGCCATATAGCAGAGATACACTGAATAGTTCCTATACACAAACACAGTCATCACACTTTACACACCATTTTTGATAACTAAAAGGCTGGATCATGTATTTTAAAAAAAAGTCATTGAAAACGGAATTAAAATTTAAGTTTATTTCTGTACAATTTTTTTAGTACTGTATGCATAGTTTTTTATAATACGCATTTTCTGTGAACTTTTTCAAGACCCCTCAAATGTCAGGATTCAGTTTTATGTTTTTTCACCTAAAATAACTTATCTTCTATTTCCATTCTGGACACTTTCTGAATTCTCCCCATGCTGTATTGTGTGTGTGTGTGTGTGTGTGTCCTCAAACAAGCACTTTAAAGATCTTACATAGTCTTTCCCCCTCAATCTCTTGTCCCATGTGGCTTGCTACCTTTCCTTCAGGGGAAACAAAATCATTAAATAAAAGTTCTAAAAAGGAATGCCAATGAAAGCATGAAACATGTGCGCAGTACTGGAAACACAGAGATGAGTGAGGTCCTCAGCAGCCTAAGCTCTCCTACAGCCAAACCCGCCATGACAGGAAGAATGGAGCCAGCCCGCCTCGCTGCCTCGCACATTTCACCCACTCAGCCTCGGAGTCTGGGTGCAGCCCGGAGCGGCCTCCTCATTGTTACATTTAACACCATGGCCACATCCTAGAGATACTGCACACTTAACTGACAAGAACTTACTTCTTCCAATACACACATTAACATTCTAGACAGTGGATAAGCAAGAAGTTGTTTTTTATAAAAAAGTACATGGTGAAAGTTCACAAGGAGGAAAAATGTGGGAAAATGAAGCAGCCAGTCAACACCAGACAGAGCCTCAGGTGCAACTCCTGGTAGCTCCGGTGGCACAGGAACCTTGCCGGTTTCACCTGGTTAGAGCACCTATGGGTATTTGTTTTAATGCCCTAAGACCAACTGAGACATGGAGTTGGATGAAAACCTCACTTTCCAGAATTTGAAAGGGGTATCTACTTTCTAGAAGACGATCAGAAAAAATTCATCAACTGAGTCCAGCAGCAGAAAAACACTGCTATTTTCCTTGAATTCAGAGAAGAGAAATAACCAAACAATACAGCAAAATCTCTCCCAATAAATCAAAATCCTGAGCCAATGCAATTCATAATTAGAGGTCAATCTTAGAGTTAAAAACCCCAAGCCAAGGAACTAATATAAAAAGTGATAAAAAGCTGTCCCTGGGGGTACAATTACAAAAGTTAAAAATCATACATAAAATAAGCAAAAAAGAACTCATTAAAAATTGCAAACATACATGGAGACATGCTTTATCTCCTGGGAGAACGACTTGGCTAAGAACACCATCTAAAATTTAACTTCATAAAATGCATATAACAAAGTTTAAAAGGGCAGAATATGAGTAATTAATCTACTTAAAAATAAATGATAGAACATGAATATGCAAAAGAAAATAATTTTTACCAAGATTTAAAATAAATAAAAAATACAATTGCCAGGTACTTGTAAGAAATCAGAAACAGCTGAAGTAGGAATGTATGAACTAGAATATGGGTACAAGAAAATTAAAGAAAAGTTGATATGGAGTGAGTCAAAGTAGAAATCTAAAAGGACAGGAAACAAATGAAAAAAAAAAAATCCAGTAACTAATTTCAAAGAAGTTGCAGAGGTGAAAACAGGGAGAATGAGAAAGGACAGAGGTGGGCAGGTCCAAGTTTCCAGATTCCCACAGACAGACAGGTCCTCACTGAAGACGCACGTCAACAGGGGCACTATATAATGACTATGGGATCAATTCAACAGGAAGATATAACTACTATAAACGTATATGCACCTAAATACAGGGCATAAGGCTATTTAAAAGATATGTTAGGGGAATTAAAGGGAGACTCAGATCCCAGCACAACACTAATGGGGGAACTTCAATACTCCACTTTCAGCTACAGACCGATCAACCATACAGAAGATCAAAGGGAAACAGCAGATTTAATCGACACTATAGACCAAATGGACCTAACAGATATTGACAGAACTTTTAATCCTACAGTTGCAGAATGCACATTCTTCTCAGCAGTGCATGGAACCTACTCTAGGATTGACCACATACTAGGCCATACAGTAACTCCCAGCAAATCCAAAAAATCCAAATCGTACCTGCATCTTCTCAGACCACAACACAATGAAGCTGGAAATCAGCAACTCAGGAATCCCTAGAGCATATGCAAACACATGGAGACTGAACAACATGCTCCTGAATGAACAGTGGGTCACAGATGAAATCAAGAGAAATCAAAAACTTTCTAGAATAAAATGAAGGTAACAAGACAACATATTCAAACTTATGGGATACAGCAATAACAACAGCAATAACAATAGCAACAGGTACCTACATTAAGAAATTAGAAAGGCACCAAATAAATGAGCTATCAATGCATCTCAAGGATCTATAAAAACCACAGCAAACCAAACCCAAAACTAGTAGGAGAAAAGAAATAATTAAGGGGCTGGTGCTGTGGTGTAGCAGGTGCTGGCATCCCATATGGGTGCCAGTTTGAGACCTGGCTGCTCCACTTCTGATCCAGTTTTCTGCTAATATGCCTGGGAAAGCAGTAGAAGATAGCCCAACTCCTTGGGCTCCTGCACCCACATGGGAGACCTGGAAGAAGCTACTGGCTTTGGATCGGCGCAGCTCCAGCCATTGCAGCCATCTGAGGAGTGAACCAGTGGATGGAAAACCTATCGCTTTCTCTCTTGCTCTCTCTGCCTCTCCACCTTCTATGTAACTGTGACTTTCAAGTAAAATAAATAAATCTTTTTAAAAAAGAAATAGTTAAAATTAGAAAATAAATCAACAAAATTGAATCCAAAAAAATTACAAAAGCAAAAACGAAAATTGACACACCATTGGCCCAACTAATCAAAAAAAGCAGAGAGAAGACCCAAATCAATAAAATTAGAGATGAAAAAGGAAATGTAACAACATACACTGCAGAAATAAAAACAACCATCAGAAATTACTACAAAGAATTGTATGCCAACAAACTGGGAAATTCAGCAGAAATGGACAGATACCTGGACACATACAACCTACCTAAATTGAACCATGAAGACACAGAAAACCTAAACACACCCATAACCAAGACAGAAATTGAATTGGTAAAAAAGTTTCGAGTTTATGAACTGAAGAGCTTCCATAGCCTTGACAGCGCATGACAAAGAGCCTTGGGTGATCACTGATATCATAAATAAAAGTGTCGATTGTTAAATCAACAATGGGAGTCACTGTGCACCTGCTCCCCATGTAGGACCTCTGTCCTTAATGAGTTGTACTATGAGAATTAACAGTAAAACCAGTCTTCAAACAGTACTTTATACTTTGTGTGTCTGTGTGGGTGCACACTGTTGAAATCTTTACTTAGTATATACTAAGTTGATCTTCTGTATATAAAGATAATTAAAAATGAATCTTAATGAAGAGTGGGATGGAAGAGGGAGTAGGAGATGGGAGGGTTTGCCAGTAGGAGGGTGGTTATGGGTGAAGAATCGCTATAATCCAAAAGTTCTACTTTCAAAACATATTATTAAATGAAAGTTTTCTATTAAAAAATCTAATAAAAAAAATTTCACAGCAACACAAAGACATCAAACCTCAGAAATGGGTGAGAATCCCAAAGCAACCCAGAGTAAAGGCAGATAACCTTTCTGCCTAAGAATTAGTTATGAGACTCATAAAAGTCTTTTCATTATTCAAAATATGGAGAAAGATAAATATTTTCAGAGGACAAACGGAAAAATAACTGTCAATTATGATCTTTATTACGGCTTAAATTATCACCCAAGAGTGACAGTATGTAAAGAAGTTTCCAGAAACAAACCCTAAGACACTTGTTCAGTGAGAAGGAAACGATCCCACACAGATGGAACACAACCAGATGCAGGAAGCCACACGAGGAAAAGCTGGTACCCCATCATGATGCAAAGGAACCACACACTGCGAGAGCGTGCATTTTACTTCATTTAGGAAATTTTTCAACACGAGAAAACTAACCTGAAGCAAAAACAAAAATGTTAAAGAGGATTAAATTATTACAGCATTCTTTGAGAGAAAGTCATGTTTAAGGATGCACACTGATATGTTAAGGCATCACTAAAAATAGAACTAAGATGCTAAATATCTGATTTCTAGAATAGATGGGCAAAAAATAGTGAATTCACAATAAATGAATTCGGGGATAGGGAAGAAGACAAGACATGGCAAAAACAAAATGAGAAGATGGGTAATTAAGTCCATGTAAGAATTCATTTTGACAATGTAATTATTACTTTCTAGGACCAAATATTATTTTAGTTTGCATTTAATTTGAATGAAATACTATACATGGCTTTCACTGACCCTCTACTTTACAATGGTTTAATAAGAGATTTTGAAACTAGATTTAAGGAGAGTAAGTAAGAACACAACTATACACGAGAACAAGACAGATGCATCAATGCTCCAGTCCCTAGGGGTTGGACACTAGAGGAAATCTGAAGCCAGGCATTTGTCAGGTGAACCCTGAAAGAGGTGCAATCTGCCAGCTCTGAGGGTTCCTAATGACGAACAGCAACGCGCTTAGCCGCAACAAGAACCCTGCAGGAGTAACCACCGTCACCCAGCACGCACTTACCCATGTGATTCACAAGGCAAAAAGCTAACAACGGAAAGTTACGCCAGGAAGAAGTGGCAAAGCCCTAACCAGCCGGTAGGATTCTACCATACCGTTCTAAAAGCTCATGGACAGAAAGGCAGTCAGAGTGCTATGCAGCAGAATCACACAGTGAGCAAGTCTGATCTACCATGTGCACGCCTATGTGATAGCCACATAGCAGGTGTGTGTCACATATATGTATGTACACCATTTACTCACACACATGTATTTATTTATTTGAAAAGCAGAGTTTCACAGAGAGAGGAGGAGAGACGGGGGATGAGGGGAGGGAGGTCCCTTTTATCCTCAACTGGCCACAACTGCTGGAGCTGTGCTGATCAAAATCCAAGAGCCAAGAGTTTCTTCCAGGTCTCCCATATGGGTGCAGGGGCCCAAGGACTTGGTCGATCTACTGCTTTCCCAGGCCATAGCAGAGAGCTGGATCGGAAGTGGAGCAGCCGGGTCTTGAACTGGCACCCATACGGCATGTGGGTACTGCAGGCGGTAGCTTTACCTGCTACACCACAGTGTTGGCCCCAATATATTTATATTCATATACACATGAGAGAGAACTTTGTGTAATATCAAATGATAGAAATTCTTTCAAACCATACTTTAAGGATTACACATGATTACAAGTGTACTATATGATTAAGGAACTATCAACAAATATGAAAGAATTTAGCAGAACTATGTCTCTGACAACATTTCAATACATTTGAGAGGGTAAGGGCATAACCTCAAGTCTGAGACAAAATAAATATACCTAGAGCCTCACAGAGGAATAATTATGAATAAATTACAAATCTTTATATGGAATAGCAATGACAAAACTTGTGCAGTGCAGCTTTGGAAGTCTTTGCAGAACATGGAAAATTAACGAGCGCAGTGTTTAATTTATGAACTAATGAAATCAGGAAAATAAATCTAATGGAAGTAGACACAGGAAAAATAAAGATAGGAACATAAATTACTTGAGGAAACAAAGATCAGAAAAATAATCAGGTGTTGGCACTGTGGCAAACAGCACTGGAATCCCATATGGGCGCTGGTTCAAATCCTTGCTAACCCACTCTGATCCAGCTCGCTGCTAATGGCCAAGGACAGTAGTGGTGCTTGAGCCCCTGCACCCACATAGGAGACCCGGAAGAAGCTCCTGGCTCTTGGCTTTGGATAGGCCCAGGCCCAGCCCCAGCAGTCGTGGCCACTTGGGAAGTGACTCAGCAGATGGAAACCCTTTCTCTCTCTCTGTAACTCTGCCTCTCAAATAAATAAGCATTAAAAATGAAAAGTAATAATCAGTAAAGTTACTATGAGATCACTAGCCATGTAGACAAGCAATACTGGTAAGACTTGACTGATAAAGGAAGATATGGCATTCCTACCACCCGATGGCAAGATCCTGAACTTATTTCTGATGAAGCAAAACACCAGTCACCTAGACTGGTTTAGCAATAACTGGAAATCTTAACGAAGACTATAGGTGTTAGAACACTTCCTCAATAAGAACAAGAAATAACAGGAACACTCAAGTCGCCAGACCTGGAGCTCTGCGGGAGTATTTCGCTGCTGTCTCCTTATCAAACCTGAGAACCCTGTCTCTCACAAACTGGTGTGGAAGCAAACAGCACAGCGTAACCTGCTGTCAAAGCGAACCCCGGGCATGAATGAATGGTTAGATCATCAATAAGCAATGTATCCCAGGAGTGCTACACTGGTGTGGTGTTGGAGCGACCTTCTAACATAACAAGACATGTGAGCAAATTAGTGTTATAAAATTATACAGTAATTTCAATGGAAAAGAAAAAATTATTTAAACAGAAATATTCATTTTACAATCTCTTAAAAAATCCAGCTTCCTCATCACAAAAACAGAGCACATTTTCCTAATTAAAATATTGAAAGCTGAAAGCCGCTTCTTTGAAATCAAGAATAAAACAGAGTTGTTCGCTACAGCTTTTTTATAAACGCAAAACTACACCACAAGCCCAGCAAGTATAACAAAATAAAAAAAAGATAAAAGAGCTGAACTAATTGGAAAAGAAGGAACAAATCTCTTATTTGTACAGCACAAACTAATTGTGTAAATGGGAAATGCAACAGAATCCGCAAATTAGCTGATCATTACAACACTGAAGCAGAGTCATTGATTAAACTTACACACTGACTTGCGTTTAGATTCTGGTTTCCGTGTGGGGCTGCTGCTTTGAGGATTGATTTAGGGCAGCCGACACCCATCTGCCCGCAAAGGAGGATTCTTCACCTGCAACGGGGCCACCACCGCCCCCAGGAGGTTGTGGAGGTAAATGAGGCGCTGCTCATGGCACCTGGGAACATTATTTTCCCTCCTGTCCACAGCTCACTTAATGGGAGGAACAGAGAGAGCCAGTGGCTTACTCAATCCTCTATCTATAGGACACATTAATAATTAAGCTGAACTACCAAAGAATTTCTCTACCCCGAATTTCCTTCTAACAGGAAAGGAACTCAACCCTGGGAAGACTTTTTCCAAGAGAAGCCTACCCTGCACGGATGGCTGTGTGAGCCGGGGCGCCGTCTCAGCTGTGTCCCGACAACCAGTACCAACCAGCAGGCTCCCACAGGCCCGGGAGGCACCCAGGACCAAGTGCAGCCAGAGCTCCGCCCTTGTCCTGGGCAGACTCTGGCTCCCGACTCTACTGCCGCTGTCCATAGAGGAGATGAGCACACCAGAATGGGAGCACGTGGCAGGACAGAGAACTGTGTGTGTGCACACATGTGTGTGTGCATGCATGTGCCTGTGTGCCCATGTGTGCATATGTGTACATGGGAACAGGAGCGCGTGCCAGGACAGAGAACGGTGTGAATACATCTGTGCATGGGTGCCTATGTGTACATGTGTGTGCACGTGTGCGTGCATGCATGTACCTGTGTGCCTATATGTGTGTGCATATGTGTATATGAACGGGAACACGTGGCAGGACAGAGAACTATCTGTGCACATGTGTGTGTGAATGTGTATGTGTGCCCATGTGTGTGCATATGGGTACATGTGTGTGCGTGCGTGTGCGCACATGTGCCTGTATGTGTGTGTGTGCACTGACTGGAAGCTGCAATCAGGAGTCGGAGCTGGGGGTGAACCTGGACACACCCATGTGTCTGATCCCCCTGCACAAACGCCTGTCTTCCCCACCCTGCCCCAGAACTCTAAGGATCAGCGTCTTCCCCACGGAATGTCTGCAGGAAGAAGCCTGCCAATGGTGCCGAAGCGACAGGGATAGGTGAGGATGGGGCTGGCCAGATGGGGGCCCTGGGCCCAGGCGGCCTTGTCTGGGACATCCTGAGAGAGGAGGATCAGCCTCCCAGTCAGTGTGTGTGCACCTGTAAACGCCGGTCCCCACTGAGCCTGTGCCTTGGGGACTCTGTCCCTCCCTCATGGCCCCAGTCCCAGCTCCCTCCTCACTGTCTCAGGAGGATGTGGCTGGTGTAGACCACAGCCTGGACAGTAGGACTGAATTCTCAGCAGAGAGCAGCCTGTGCCCAGATCCTGCCAGCAAGAACCACTGTGGCCCTAGGGACAGCCAAGAGCACAGGGCCTGCTTCCAACACTGACACCTGGTGGCCAACAGAAGTAAAGGCAGGCAAAGGGCAATTGACCTAAAGCTTTGGCTCTCTTCCCCTTGGACACAGCAAAAGCAGTATTCAGAGGGAAGTTTATAGCAATTCGTGCCAAGATCAAGAAACTGGACAGGCATCCATCCAATCAGTGGCCTAACAAGGACCTATAAAACCAAGAACCAAATCCAACCCAAAGTCAGTAGGAGGAAATAAAGAATGAAAAGTAGAGAACAAACAACATTGAAACCACACACACACACACACACAATCAGTGAAGTGAGGAGCTGGTTTTTGGAAAAATGAACAAAACTGAAAGACCACGGGGCCAACTAACCAAAAAGGGATGGGACAGAAGACCCAAATAACTAAAATCAGAGATGAAAAAGGAGATGTTACAACAGATACCACAGAAATAAAAAGAATCAAGAATTATACAAACAGTGATAGTCCAACAAATTGATTGGAAAATCTATAATAATTTCTGCAAACAATCTACCAAAACTGAGTCATGAAGACATAGAAAACCTAGGTAAACCAATAACCCAGATGGAGACTGGATCAGTAATAAAGTTCCCAACAGGGGCCAGCGCTGTGGTGCAGCAGATTAACGCCCTGACCTGAAGCGCCGGCATCCCATATGGGCACCGGTTCAAGTTCTGGCTGCTCCTCTTCCTATCCAGCTCTCTGCTATGGCCTGGGACAGCAGTGGAAGATGGCCCAAGTCTTTGGGCCCCTGCACCCATGTGGGAGACCCGGAAGAAGCTCCTGGCTTCGGATCGATCCAACTCTGGCCGTTGCAGCCAATTGGGGAGTGAACCAGCAGATGGAAGACCTCTTTCTCTGTCTCCACCTCTCTAATTCTGTCTTTCAAATAAGTAAAATAAGTCTTTAAAAAAAATAAAGATCCCAACAAAGTAAAGTTTGGGACTGATCGCTTAAGTGCTGAATTCTACCAAACCTCTCCACAAGAGCTACTTCCAGTTCTTCTCAAGCTATACGAAATAAATGAAAGGGAGAGAACCCTCCCAAAAGCCCTCCATGAATCAGCATCAGCTTAATTCCAAAACCAGAAAAAGACACAACAAAGAAAGAGAACTATAGACCAATACCCATGATGAATATAGAAGCAAAAATCCTCCACAAATTACTGGCCAAATCAAATCAGAACAATCACTCACCTAGACAAAGGGGGATTTACCCCTGGTATGCAGGGATGGTTCAATATTCACAAATCAATAAAAGTGATACATCACAATAACGAACTGAAGGATAAAAACCTTATGACTATCTCAATACAGAGAAAGCATTTGATAAAATATCACATCATTTTATGACAAAAACCTTAAGCAAATCGGGTATAAAAGGCACATTCTTAAACATATCCAAGATAATATATGACAAACCCACAGCTAGCATCTTATTAAAAGGGTAAAAGTTGGAAGAATTTCAACTAAGAATGGAAGCCAGAAAAGGATGCCCACGTGCATCATTTCTATTCAGTATGGTTCCAGAAGTCTTAGAGTCATTAGGCAAAAAAAGAAATCAGAGGGATACAAATTGGAAAGGAGGAAGTCAAATTATCTCTATTTGCAGATGCCAGGATCTTTTATACAGGGAAACCAAAAGACTCCACTAACAGACTATTGGAACTTTTAAGAGAGTTTGGTAAAGTGTCAGGATATAAAATCATCACACAAATATCAATAGTCTTTATCCATAGACAATGCCACAGCTGAGAAAGAATTTCTAAGATCAGCCCCACTCACAATAGCTACAGAAGAGTTAAATACCTTGGAATAAATTTAACCAGAGGTGAAAGATCTCTATAGTGAAAATTACACAGTATTAAACAAAAAAAAGACACAAAAAATGGAAAAATCTTCTATGTTAATTGATTGGAAGAGTATCATCAAAAATCCCATAATACCCAAAGCAATTGACAGATTCAATGTGATCCCAATCAATATATCAATGATATTCTTCTATGATTTAGAAAAAAGATGCTAAAATTCATATAGAAACACTAGAGACCCAAAAGAGCTAAAGCAATCTTAAATAACAGAAACAAAACCAGAGGCATAGCAATACCAGATTAAGACACATTATGGGGCAGTATTGGCCCTGGGATAAAAAAGATACATGCAACAATGGAACAGAGTAGAAACCCCATCAATCAATCCACACATCGAAAACCAGCTAATCTTTGACAAAGAAGCAAAAAAAAAAAATCCCTAGAAAAAGGAGTCTCTTCAACAAATGCCATTGGGAACATTGGATCAACACACACAGAATTATGAAACAAGACCCGTACCTTACACTTTACACAAAAATCAACTCACATCCTCCGCCTTGCGGCGCCGGCACACTGGGTTCTAGTCCCGGTCGGGGCGCCGGATTCTGTCCCGGTTGCCCCTCTTCCAGGCTAGCCCTCTGCTGTGGCCCGGAAGTGCAGTGGAGGATGGCCCAAGTGCTTGGGCCCTGCACCCCATGGGAGACCAGGAAAAAGCACCTAGCACCTGGCTCCTGCCATCGGATGAGCGCGGTGCGCCAGCCGCGGCAGCCATTGGAGGGTGAACCAACGGCAAAGGAAGACCTTTCTCTCTGTCTCTCTCTCTCACTGTCCCCTCTGCCTGTCAAAAAAAAATAAAAAATAAAAAATAAAATCAACTCACAATGGATCGAGGATCTAAATCTATGATCTGACACCATCAAATTACTACTGCAAAACATCGGGGAAACCCTGCAAGACATTGCCATAGGCAAAGACTTCTTGTGAAAGACCACAGGAGCACAGGCAATGAAGGCCAACACTGAGCTGCGGGGTTATATCAAGCTAAGAAACTTCTGCACTGCCAAAGGAAACACTCTGCAAAGTGAAAAGGCAACTGACAGAATGGGAGAAAACATTTTCCAAGTATGCAACTGAAACTCAACAACAGGGCAGCACCACGGCTCACTAGGCTAATCCTCTGTCTGCGGCGCTGGCACCCCGGGTTCTAGTCCCTCCTGGGGCAGTGGATTCTGTCCCGGTTGCCCCTCTTCCAGTCCAGCTCTCTGCTGTGGCCTGGGAGTGCAGTGGAGGATGGCCCAGGTGCTTGGGCCCTGCACCCCATGGGAGACCAGGAGAAGACCTGGCTCCTGGCTTCAAATCAATGCGGTGCACCGGCCACAGCACGCTGGCCACAGCGGCCACTGTGTGGGTGAACCAACAGAAAAGGAAGACCTTTCTGTCTCTATCTCACTGTCTAACTCTGCCTGTCCAAAAAAAAAAAAAAATCAAATAATCAAGTTAAGAAATGGGCAAAGAACATGAACAGGTATTTTTCAGAGGAAGAAATTTAAATGGCTGGCAGACCCATGAAAAAGCAGCTCAGGATCACCAGCCAGCAGAGAAACCCAATAAAAACCACAAAGAAGCTTCATCTCACCCCAGTAAGGGCTGTCATCCAGAAACCACAAAATAATAGATGCCGATGAGGATGTGGGGAAACAGGTATCCTACACCACTTTTAGTTGGAATGTAAACTAGTACAACCATTATGGAAGACAGTAAGAAGATTCCTCAAAAATCTAAAAGCATATCTACCCCATGACCTAGTCATTCCACTCCTGGGATGAAATGAAATCATCCTATCAAAGAGTTATCTGTATTTAATTCATAACAGTTTCTATATGGAATCAACCCAGATGCCCATCAATTAATAACTGGAAAAACTATGGAATACTACTATGCCATAAAGAAGAATGAAATTCTGCCTTTTCCAACAAAATGGATTTAACTGGAAATGATTACACCTAATGAAACAAGATAGTCTCAAAAAGACAAATATCAAAATCTTTCTCTGATATGTGGCAGTTATTATAGAATACAAAAATGTGTAAGAATGAAACAGACATGTGATATAATTGTTTTTAGCTCTCATTTATACTCTTGTGGAACTGTTGTCATCCAAATTTTATTTGTTGAATATTATGGCTAATGGTGAATTAAGCCTGTGATTACAGAATAGATTAAAATTATGCCTTTGTGGAAATTAATAAGAGAAGAAAGGAGGGAAGTCGGGGGGTTAGGGTAGGGAGAGCGGGAGGGAAGTATGGTTATCTTTCAGGACTGCACCTATGAAGCACATGAGCTCTGTTCCTTTTATATGAATAAAAAATAAAAACACTGGGCCATATCACCACTTCTTTTCTTCCCCAGAATGGACATATGAAGGGGATTTGAGTGTCCTGTTTAAGTCTGGAGGCAAGTCGAGTGTTTTTGGTCAATATCAGAGAAAGAATACATGTTACTCTTCAGAGCACATAGAGGGTCCTTCTATGACCTCAGCAGGTGCAAAACCAGACTGTCAAACTCAGTGCCCGAGGCAGCCACAGCTCTCTCCCAGGGACTCCTTCTACCTCCTGGATGTGGCTCTAGAATTTGTCCTTGTTATTATCTGTTTTCAGTCTCTAAACAGAAGATTTTATCTTGTGATTTCCTTTACTTGGTAGGACCCTCCAATCCTCTTGGAGTGTCCAAGGCAGGGTATATGAGTACACTAAAAATACTAGCGTACTTGATTCCTTCCACAGCTATAACCCCAAATGGAACACACACATTACTCCCCCAGCCATTTTATATCAACTGCAGCCAATTCTTATTTCCCTTGTGAAAGTGATCATGGAAGACAAACAGAAAATGCTCTGGGGAGATAGTACGGGCATCTACGCAGGTCTGCCAGGAAATACGGTATCTGCACGAGTAAACCCCAGATTCAGAGCTTAAACAATACTGGGCGCGATGTTCGTTTAACTGCAGGGACTTGGGAGCAAACGTGTCACACACACGGCCTCTGTGCTTGTCTAGACTCTAGCAGCCTCCCTGGGCTGGACACAAATGCTCTCCAGCCTAGGGGGAGCTGGCCTCCAACAGCTCCCGTGGGTCTATTCTGCCTTCCGAGTGCCATGTGTGCTGCATGTCACGCCACCTGACACTTCTGACCCCAGTGACCCACACCCCACGGCATCCTATTCCGGCACCTCTGGACAATTCCGACGTGGGCACCAACAATTTGTAATGAAATATCCAACTCTGAGGCAACTCACGTGTTGCCAATCACAGACCCTGTTCCGGTGACTGTCACATAATGATAATTCATAGTAAACATTAGGCACACACTGTGTGCAGATTTTTCCAATCTACCTTTGTGTGCCCTGATTACCATCAAACCTAGCAAAACTCGCTCAAGAAATGGGTTATCTCCAAAAGGAAACATTATGGTATATTCCATTAAACATAGTAAAACTTAAGGTTTCACATAAAAATAGGTTATCCAATCGCCTGGTAAATGTGTCATTTGTTCATTGTCCAGTACACAATATATTTACAGGAAAATCACCAGGAACTTCTCAGCTGTATCAGATCTCACCCTTATATTTAGATGCAGTCATATATTACCGCTGATAATGCGATGTCAGTGAATAGATTGGAATTTTTCACTGTCCTTTATCAAGATAAATTGTTCTGTCAATAGCAAATGGCTGGCAAGTATTAACACTCGGCACACTATATGACTTTTCATTCCCTGAAAAAATTGTATTTAATGCTTTTGCAAAAATCTATGGCCGTGACAATCCTTATTACCTATTTAACTACCTTTTAAAAGGAAGATTTATTTCTGCAAATTAGGACCTGGGTAACAAGATGGTATCATGCATCATAAACTTTAAGTCAATACAAGGCAGGACACTTGCGGTTGGAAGGGAGGATACCTCGCTCTCGCCTCTTGGTCATCCAACAGCATCAGCAGTGTGTGGCGGGAGCAGCTGCTCAGAGCACAACTTTATCTTGGCCTCTTTCCATCTGCACTGCCACGACGTCCCACAGTAGCAATTTGCTCATTGGCCTATTCCTTTCAATAGGTATTCCAGTAATTGGCTATTTCACACTTGCAAGGCTTGAACTGGCAGAGAGCAAAGGCCAGGCAGCCAGCCTGTCAGGGCTCGGCAGGCTGCTCGTTCATCAATTATAATCAGCTTCTGCAAGACCCAGGCCCAGGAAGGCTTGCTGGCTCTCATCAGCTCTGCTCCCACTTTAATTTGACCCCAAACCTAGCAGACTGCTTATCTGAGGAGTCGAAGAGTTGTCTGCTGTCACACGCACGTTTGTTGACTCAGACACTCTGGGCCCAAAGCAGAGAAGAGGGAAAAGGGGGTGACCCTGAGAACCCCGGGTTCCTTCTGATATCACAGTCATGTGCCGCCTTCACACGACACTGCGCTCTGCCAACACGTCAGTGTGCAAAGGGCATCCAAACCACTATTCTGGAACAACAGACAAGGTGAGAGGGTCGCACGCAATGAAGAACTGGATTCCCGGAAGGTGAGGTTTGCTCTGGCCAGACGGGGTGCACCGTCTCATGGATCTCTGCTAAAAGCAGAATGTGCAATTACAAACAAAAACCAGTGCCACGGCAGAAACGGGATGTGGGTGCTCCTGCGATGTCACGTGAGCCGAGATCAGCTGCACACGCAGCTGTCTGGAACTTTCCGTCCATCATGGTAACAGCAGGGGCTTCGCTCACACCTACGGACAAACGGCAGTTCTGCTTTTCCTAGGCATCTCCAGTACCTTCTGTCACTTCCCGTTCCACTGAGCTCTAAGAGAACAGAAACATCTGACACAAAGCTAAGTGTTCCAGCAAAAAAAAAAAAAAATATGTGAAATTGAGACAGCAGGCTAGACCACAAAATCCCCATCAGGTTTAAATCCCCCATGTTTCAGGACTTGGGTATGTTTTCGCACTAATTTATGTAACTCACCCTGGAGGTATGGGAAAACTCGTGTGCAAATTAGACAGGAGCCTATTTGGAAAACGATTCCTCAAGTCCGGGATTTATCTTTTTCTTCCCATTGGCATTTAATTTTTTCCAAAACAAGCCAATGCCTACTGGCAATGCACGTGGACGGAATTTCTAAGGGGAATGACCATTCTCATTCCGACACTGGCTCTCAGCGCCAACCAGCACCCAGGCCTCTTGGCCCACCACGCTATGGTCTCTGCTCCCCCAGGTGTGTGTCACGTCTACTCACCCTCTGCCTCCAAGTATGCTGAACACAGAACCAGTAACTTAACTAATTTAGGAGAGGGTTTCGCACGAGTCCAACCAGCAAAACGTGGGAAGGGCGGGTGATTTAGGAAGCTGTTGGAGATGCTCAGAACCCATTCTACATTTTGAAAAGACGTGAATAAAGCTCTCAATAAATCTACCTTCCAAGAGTTATGCACTCCTCCTGGCGGCAGACGGAAGTGACACTGACGGGCGTCTAATTGTAATACATCACAGGCTCATCTCTCGTGTCCCGAGTGCTCGGGAGGCCCATTCATTATTTATCCACAGGCACCACCACCAGCGCGTCCCCAGGTGAGCGCAGGACAGCGATGCCGGTGGCACTTCTGCTCGCAGCACAAACTTCACACCACCCAGAACCCTCCACCACGGGGTGACTGCTCTCGGGCCGGCACGTCCAAGCACCAGGGTTATCCCGGACTGTGTCAGCACACGCTTCCTGTAGCTGCAGGAAACGGCGCGGTCCACACAACACGCACATGGACAACACGCAGGCCTGGTGTGCCTTTCGCCAGAGGCCCACCAGATCCACATGGTCTACGCTGCATTGCGACGGGATCAGGTGGAACGGCACAGGACCGTGCGTCTGTCTGCACATTGAGCACCACCTACTCAGTGGCAGGCGGCAGACCAAGGGCCCGGAATCAGCTCTTGGGTGGACTCCAGGAGGAGGGGGCAGCCAGGCTCTGCGCTTCCTGGCCGTGGACACACTGTGGTGCCGTCCGGAAGGCACCGTGCCCCTCCCTCGTGACTCCTCCTGAGCCAGGGCCTTCACCGCCCCAGCCTGCACCTGCGTCCACCTGCTCAGGGCTGCTGCTCCGCTCGCCTCTGAGTGGTTTCAGCCCTATTTCATAGAACGTGTAGTTTTCTAGCTTTGCTCTTTAGCAAGGAAAAGAGAAATACGAATTCTCAACCATGTTAACAGCTGGGCCGTGAGGGGCTAATAACAACGCAACGTTGCTTCAGGCGCTTAGTGGTAACCAATTAAGGCTCCCATAAATTAGGCGGCTAGGTCCCCTCTCAGGTCCACGACTGGCTTATTACTGGTCACTAACACGTCACTCCGAAGACAAGCCCGCAGATAAGGTGACCCCGGCCACGTGGGCCTGCAACGTTCCCGTTCTCACCCAGCCTGGGCACCAGCAGCAGCTACCTCGTGACCCACACCTGGCACGCCTGCTTCTGCAGAGAAAAATCCTCATTAAAGACCACAGCATCCAAGCCACAGACAGGGTATGATCAGGCGAGCCGCTGTTCGACGGCGGCACAAGTTTCGAAAAGGCTTTGCAATGAATGCCAGTCACAATGAACACAGGAATCTCTCAGGGCCCTGAGCGGGGAGCAGGCAGTCACTCCGCTGCCGGCCAGAGCCTCCGCCCAGTCCTCCTCTGCGGAATCCATCTTGTTCCCCAACAGCTGCTTCCTGTCACTTCCTGGGACAGAGGGGCAGCGGACTGCACGCCTAGGCTGTGGACACCTATGTGTCTCCCACACAATGTGCACCCTGTGGAGAAGCCGAGCGCCCCCTTCCTCTGAGGATGTATGTGGAATTTTCAGCATCATTAGCCCCCCACGACACAATAGATTTTGTTTCTTTCAAGATTTTGCTTCACCTAAAGGGAAAAAAAAAATCAGTTTCTGCTTTCTCTACCTATTGAAAGAGCAGCCATCAGGACACAGAGCATCTCATTGGGTCTAAGGGTGCTTTTACAAGAACTTTTGTTTTAATCATGATTAGTTTTAATTAGAAGCAAGCCTCCATCTTTGAATCCTGCCCATCTTCTCCCAGTTGGTGTATACAATTTTTCCAGGCAAAATAATTAAAAGTTTATTCTGACTTTGCAAGGGTGGGGGGCCTGGTTCTATCGCACTGTAGCAGTGGTACTAACGATCAATTTAGGATGATGGTGCGACATGAAAATAAAACTTCTTCTGATTCCATTTCAAGGACTCTTCTGTTTAACTAGCTTCAAGAGCCCTTTTTTGATCATAATAAAATTATTTGCCATATGGTTCCGATGCCTGTGATCCCCTCTCAATGAGAGGATTATGCATGAGATAAAATGCCTACTGTAGCCACGGCCAAGCACACAGCTGGCTCGGATAATGCCAACAAATGGCTTCATCTATCTCAATGTCACGTAGGAGCTGGAGCGAGCGAGTCGGTCCCGAGTACAATTAAAATCTACATCATCTGCGAGAAAGGGGATGGGGTTCTGACATCAGAGATGTGCGAGATCCATCCTGCCTGTGCAGAGCGGCAGAGACATGCGGCCCGTTCACCCTGTCACGCTAATGAAGCACCGTGCACGGCCCTGCCCGGGCACATGAAAGCCACTAAATCACAGGCCGCCTGCTGCAAGCCTTCACCTCCAGCTGACATTCAGCAGCCAGAGGGCCAGCGCTCAACCTCTCTGCTGCGCCCCTCGCTTGCTTTCTCTCCTGATGCGGCAACACCACTTATGTCACCAGTGAGACGTAAACAGACAAGTAGAGGTTCCAGATGGCCCCAAATTGTGGCAATATGCAGGAATTTCCTGTTTTTTCGTTCCACAATGTTCAACCACGCTAATAAAATCAGGGTTGAACATCCATTTGTTCCAGAAAGCCAAATTTTATTGCTAAAGCAGCCATAACTCATAACAAGCCAGCACAATACCAATTCAGGGACAAACCTCCTTTGCTGCATGGTTTAGGTACAAAAACTCAAGCTGATGCAGGAGTATCTCTTTTTGCCACGCTGTATTAGAGGGGAACCTTCCAAATGTATGTCATTAGCATCCTCAATGACGTTGCTGCGAAGTTCAATGGAGCAGAACAGAAGTTTTGGAAAGGCGTTTCTAGAAGTTTATCCTGAAGATACTTAACTGCTTACAGATTTTCCTTGTATAGCTTTTCTCTACTCTGTATTTCTAGAGGACCAAATTATGATATGAACTAGCATCTACACCCATTCCCTAGCAGGCAGATCTCTCAGGCAACTGGAAGAGCAAAGACATCACACAAAACCAGACAACCTATGCTTTCAAGTCAAAGGAAACTCCAGCTAAGATACCTCAAAAGTCCTTAATATAAAACTGAAAGTGTGGTTGTGAAACTGTATTTGCACATATTAAATATGTTTATGTTCCAGTAAGTAAACAGCACCACTGTATTGGACCACTCTGTGGAAGAGTCGACAGGGTTTCGTTTTCTCACTCTGCAGAGGACTCTGTGCAACATAAGGCATGTGACGGTCAACGGACAATGTTGACTTCATGTCTGACTTCCGCACGCGCTCCTAAGTCTTTCCTGGTCCCTCAAACGCACAAGAGTCTTCTCTCCCCCAGCTTCTTTCAAGGCCACTAAGGCGATCATTATGCCTGCAGTCTACCCACTCTGGGAGCACATTTACAATCCAAGTCAGTTATTCCTGGCTTTTGTTTCCATTCACTAAGCCTTCTGAGTCTGTAAGCAGTGTTCTAGGACAATTTCTACAGAATGGGTTGTACCCATTGTCAACTCGAGGTTTTCTGCTGTGGCTGCCTCTCAGTATCACCCGAGGTGTTTTTGGAAGTGAAGAATCCTACGGTGTCTCTACAAGGTACACAGTGACGGCTAACGTGCCAGGAGATACACAGACTTGCATTTAAACACTGCTTCAAAGCTCTTTTACCTATAACTCTAGTGGAGAACTTTATTCGTGACAGGCATTTATTTTAAGCAAAATAAGTTTGTCGTATCTCTGACACAGATTCATGTAATCCCATGGACAGCATTTGTTAGGGTCTACAACGTGTGCAGCTGTATGCTCGCTCATGTAGGGGACGCAAGGAAAGTACGAGATGCATTTTCCACGTTCATGGTGCTCATCATCTCTGTATGAAGACACACAGCGACAGTAACCCAAGGTCGTGTTGCACTGTCATACTCCATGACACCTGGAGTCAATGCCCAAGGGGCCGAACTGGAAATGCACAGGGCGCAGGTCAAAGTGCCACCTAGCAGTCCCCTGCAGTCAAGAGAAACCTACTGCACACAGTACACTACCAAGCCCACTGTACCCCAACTCTTAGTCTTAAATTAGGATCCCGGCTGCCCAATACAATTCGTAACCTCAATGGACACTGCCGATAGTAGAACACCTTTCAGAAAACTCCAGGTGGCCACACCAGCGGCTAGATTAATGCAGTCACTTAGATACAGAGGCGGCCCATTTCTAACCCCAAGTAGACACAAAGTGGATTTGCAGTCTTCTCCATTTCAATTCTGGTCATTTGTCAACCACCACACACGCAGCTGGGCCCATCCTCCCAAGGACATGAAAGTACTTTGGAAGTTGAATGACTGACCAACACCCTTCAAGGAAGGAGCAGTGACATTACTGGGTGTGCAGAATGTGAAGACCACAGAGATGGAATGACCTGTGCTATCACCCAGTTAGCAATAAAACTTACGCAAAAATCACAGGCATCATGGTGATCCTTAGTGGTACTGTTAAGTGTCTTTTCAAGTTTGCAAGACCAAACAATCCTAGATCCATCATTATCAAAATTAAATATGTTAAGCAAACTTAATAAAAGCTTAATCATCTCAGAAATGTTAATGAAACTCTGAAGAAGAAAAAAATCTGTCCCAAGTGGCTATGCCTAAACAACAGAATTATACCTAGCTTTGACGTGTGCACGCCCATCTCTGAGGCATCTGGGAGGTGACGGACTCCACGTAGACTAACGTATGCTGTGGGTCTGTGCTCCCAGGAAAAGTTCCCAGAGCTTCGGGGGCTGCCTGCACCTGTGTGGGTTCTTCACACAGAGATGTGCAGCTGTGGCAGTGACTTCCGGGTTTGTGTTTTCCAGAAAAGACTGACTTTATCCCCGCATCTTTTCTACTATTTTTCCCAGAAATCCTTGATTTAGGGCATACAAACCTCATGAATTTCATCAATACAACTTTAGGAACACAATTTACTTGAAAGGCAGGGGCAGAGTAGACACAGAGGAGAGACTCATCCACTGGTTCTCTCCCCAAATGGCCACAAAAGCTGGGGCTGGGCCAGGCCGAAGCCAGGAGCCTGGAACTCCACTGGGGCCTCCAGCGTGGGGCAAGGACGAAAGCCACTGGGCATCCCCTGCCGCCTCCTCGGCACACTCGCAGGGAGCTGGGTAGGAAGGGGAGCAGCTGGGGCTCGAGTCGGCACCCATATGGGACGCCAGCATTTCAGGGGTTGGCTTACCGCGCTGTGCCACAGTGCAGCACAGTCTCCTGGGACTTTTCTGCGGTAAGGCCGGCCCGTGTTCTGAGCACCTCCGCTACTGAGTGACCAGTGGTTCACTCTGGGCTCATCAAGCGCGCTGTCGGCAGCAGCCTCCTCATCCACACGGCAGAGCCAAGAGAGGAAGGCTGAATCACGTGTGCGGACATGCCAAGGACACTGTAAAACCAGCGAAAGGCAGGACGATGCCGGTGGTGGCGCGGCGACCACGCTTTGACAAAGGAAAGTGCTCGGTTACACCCAAGAAGGCAGAGTTTACTCAGAGGCCTCTTTAGCAGGAGCGCTCCAGAATTCGCGGTACAATTCTGTGCGGCAGGCGGAGGTGGGGCGAACAGCTCCGCCCGCAGGCCCTGTCTTTGCCTGCCTCACCACCTTCCTGTTTGCACTCTCAGACCCTGCTGCAGGAAGCCGCCTCCCGAGCCGGCGCGGAAACCTGCCAGGACGGAAGCCCCTCGCCCCCGGATCGCCGCCTCAGGGTTCACCCCCAGCACAGGCACACAGGACTGCCCCTAGCATGGGTTAGAGCAGGGCCTCCTGCTGGGTCTTGGCGACGCCGAAGCCTTTGCAGAATCTTTCCCCCAGGTTTCCCTGCGCCTGGTCCTTGCATAGCAGGAGACGAAGAGCGCCCCCCACCTCCCCACAGGTCGGCCAGGTGGGACGCAGTGTCTCTGAGAACCAGGGGCAATTGCACGAGCAGTTCATAGTCTGATCCTAGGTCTCACGGCTGGCCGTGGAGCTTTCTGGACCACCTCTCCTCTTGGGCCAGCCAGCCAGGGCGACGACTGTCATCAGAATGCCTCACGGCATGCAAACCCTCGCCAGCACTGCCGCGGGCCTCGGCACATCTCTGCAGCCTCACGCCACACACGCATGGCCTGAGCCCGCCAAGGTGGTAGACTGCACACTGACCTAGCAGAGAACTAGCCACGTGCCAGCACCGCGAGGTCACGGGCCGTGACCTTTCTGTCCCTTTGCACCTGCAGCTCCCAGGGAGGCCCGAGACGCAGCACACTGTAAGCTGTCCCGTTCATGAAGTACTGAGCATGACACCAGCACTGTTCAAGGGAATGGGCTGCAGGACAGGACAAACGGGGTCTGACGCTGCTGCCCGCGGCACCAGGGGCTTCAGCTTACCCTGTACATTTTTTTAAAAGATTTTATTTATTTGAGAGGTAAAGTTACAGACAATGAGAGGGAGAGACAGAGAGAAAGGTCTTCCTTCCATTGGTTCACTCCCCAGATGGTCGCAATGGCCAGCGCTGTGCCCATCTGAAGCCAGGAGCTTCTTCCAGGTCTCCTGTGTGGGTGCAGGGTGCCCAAGGACTTGGGCCATTTTCTTCTGCTTTCCTGGGCCATAGCAGAGAGCTGGTTCAGAAGAAGAGCCACTGGGACTAGAACCAGTGCCCAAATGGCATGCTGGCGCTGCAAGTGAAGGATTAACCCACTGCGCCACAACACCGGCCCCCACCCTGTACATCTGACATGAGAGAGAGAAACAGGCACTTGCTTCCGAGCTATTGGGATGAGCAAGTGAATGAGCACACCCTATCCGTGCTTTGAACACGCCGCTCTTACTCTAGATGAAGTCTGTTCACCTTTCTAGACTTTAAAACCACAGCAAAAGCCACCACCTTCCTAGGGTACTGAGCCCCCTGTGAGGAAAAGATCAACAAAATCTTCAAACAAACGCTTTCCAAAGCAGAATCCTCTGCTGAAGATGGCTCTGGAGTTCAGATCTGAGCCCCGGTCCCTGCAGTACTGTGGCCCCACAGACCGGGAGAGCTGGGTACTCAGATCTGAGCCCGTCCCCCGCAGTACTGTGGACCCACAGACCGGGAGAGCTCGGTACTCAGATCTGAGCCTGTCCCCCGCAGTACTGTGGACCCACAGACCGGGAGAGCTCGGTATTCAAAAAGAAAACCAACATCGCCCAATAGTGAGGCTTGCAACAACAGAATAGAGATGCGGGCTTGGAATTCTTTGTCCTCAACAGAACGCCACTTGTTCCTTATTCTTTTCTTCACTGCTGCAAAGATAAATCTGGCTCAGTGAAGTTGTCAATGCCAACTCTCAGGGGGATGAACTCAGCTCCACCAGGTCATAATCCAATTGGCAAAGGCAGATGGAAAATGTGCCGACAACAGCTGGTGGCCCCAAAGTGAGCACACGGGGGCACTGAGGGCAGCCGACGATGCACCTGCCTCCTCCTCTAGCAGTATCCCCGAATCTCTGGTGATACGCTTATCCTCGTGGTCCCAACTCACTAACACACAATACAGAATGATGCTTAGAAGACACCCACAGGTTCTGACTCAGCCTTCTCATGGTTACAGGCTATCAACAAATAAGCATGAATGGAATCCTGGCTCAAAATACCCTCAGGACTTCTGTGTAGATTCCAAAACCTATCACTTCACAACGTTACTGACCGATGCATTTTTTCCCTATCACTTCCTACTACCAATTTCAAAGAAAACAAATATAAATGACATCTAAAATAGAAAAAGTTTTAATTCCCCCTTATTTTCATCCATTTTCTGACATTCAGTCCAAACGCCTCAAAATTCAAAATTTTAACCATCATTGAAAATATTCTAATTATTCAACTGCATTCAGTTTACTTTAGGCAGAACTTAGTGGTTCAAAATTTTCAACATTTGATTTATAAATGCTTATTCCTACACGGATAGTTGAATCCATAGCCATTCCAAAGACACTTGCAAAATAAATTTCATTAGAGTCAGTTCAATTCTAAGGATAATATACGTGCAAAAAAGCATTCTTAGCGGGGCGACCATCAGTGCCCAGTACAATGGGATGGATACACAGAACACAGACACTGTGTTTGGGTTCCCTGAATAAGCTCCAGAAAACTTGGAGGCAGAACTACTTCATCACTCTCTTCTATTTCCAACGTTCATTCTGTGGGCCCAGCTGTTTGCTTAAAAGACAACAAAGATTTCGTTTAATACATTATCAATGTTCTTGGTTCACCATTGACAGATTTGAAAAGGTTGTTGGAAACTGAAAGCATATATGCAAATGTTTTGTTATTAAATGGAAACATTCCAAGAACTCAAATGATCCATGTGAAATTTTAATTATAACTTAACAGCTGCTTGAGCTAATTGAAGGATATCAGAAAGGTGATTCCCTTCTCATAGTAATTAAAGAGTTAAGCCTAATTTGCTGTTGTCAGAACAAGACTAAATACCAATCTGGTCCTGCCTAATTATATTAAAAGGTAAACAGACAAAGGCTAGGAGAGGGGAGTCCCAGCACAGACAGAGACAACAGGTTCTCAGTGAGCCGCCACCCCGCGCCTACTCAGCACCCGACCTTGCAGACAAAGTGGGGAGTGTTCCGACTTCCGCTGTGAAAGCTGGTGCCTTTGTCCCCAGCAGCACCCGCCAACTTGTTAATAAAGAAGCACCCGACACGCACACCTTACTACTCTCACACCTGTACGAACAATCCCCTGGCGTTCTTGCCTCATCACATGCTTGATGCATCTACTCAAACGCTACCTAACTTCTTGCCCTGAAAACAAGATTCCTGTTAATATGCACCTATCAGATCATCCTTCTAGTTAGTCTCTTTCCAATCATGGAATACCAACACTAAGCTTCCAAAGGCACCACACGGGTAATGTTACGCCACTACAAACAGCTTTTGCCAGCCAGCCCCGAACCTCAGCAAGTCTGTGCCTTATCGTTCTGTTTTTAAAATTTATTTATTTATTTGAAGCCAGACACACACACACACACACAGAGAAAGAGAGAGAGAGAGATCTTCCATCCACTGGTTCACTCCCTAGATGGCCACACTGGCCAGCCTGGTGCCAATCTGAAGCCAGGAGTCTGGTGCTTCTTCCAGGTCTCCCACGTGGTACAGGGGCCCAAGGACCTGGGCCATCTTCTACTGCTTTTCTAGGCCACAGCAGAGAGCTGGATCTGAAGTGGAGCATCCAGTACTCACACCAGTGCCCATATGGGATGCCAGCACTGCAGCTGGTGGCTTTAACCACTGCGCCACAGCACTGGCCCCAGCCTTATCTTTAATTCTGAAGGGGCCGGGTTAAGCAACCAATTGGACTGCCCAAGTTACAGAGGCAGGTAATTGCTTCCTCCCACAAATGCTCACGCTGGAAGTGGGCAAGAGGATGGCCCAAATACTGCAAAGGAATTCAGATGCCAGGAAGCACAGACAATGGAAAAAGTTAAGTTAAAACAGAGTGAGACAGACAAAAAAAGACAGCAAGTGAAAGCAAGATCGTGCAAGAGAGCTCGCTGGTTAACCGACGTCCTGACCAAACCACGACCCATGAGGCTCTGGGACATTCACTTACCTGAACCCAATCCCATCGCTTCTCATCTTCACCCATCATGATGCTAATGACGATCACGCATGTGACACTGCTGATACCTCACAAGCAGCAGCAGTCCCTAATTCATAGAACATGCTGCGTCCCCTGTGGGCCCAAGTCTTCCCTATGAATCTGCATGAATTCTCTGTCCAAGGCTGTGTGCCTCAGGACTACGCATCGCTGTGACATTACCACGGCAGTTAGTCTGTGTGACTATCATGGGGTTTACTATCAGTGTTGCAACACAGTAGCTGTATCCTCACATGTGCAGCTTAAATCCTCTGCTCGCCACCTTCCTGACAGTCACAACCAAGTGCTGACAGCAGCTATGCGGCACAGCGGTCACGGTGCCACTTGGGAGGCCTGCATCCGCGCAAGACTGCTTGTTTTCACCTCCTGCTCCACGGCTTCCAACATGGCTTCCTGCTGAAGTGCATCCTGGGTGGCAGATGACGGCTCAGGTCCTGTGGTCCCCGCCATCCACATGGGAGATCCAGCTTGAGTTCCAAACTTGACCTCACACTGGCCCGAGCCCTGCTCTTGTGGGCATTTGGAAAGTGAACCAGCAGATGGAAGATCTGTCTCTCCTCCTTTCAAATAAAATTCAAATTCCAAAAGGACCATGCACTGTAACTGTCTGTATTAACACTGGCCCTGACCATGGTATCTTTCAGAGTATGAACACATACACACTTACTGAATGTCTGTGCAGCCACAAACCAGCTTTTAAAGTCCTCACCACCTGCTTCCACATATTTCCTCATTCATGACAAGAACATGGTATAAAAAATTCTGATACCAGATTAGCTGATTTCCTATTATTCAATGTATTCTCACAATAAGCTTCGAGAATAATTTATATATATATATACATATATATATATATATAGTTTCACTTTCAAGCATGCAACAGAAGTTCTCTAAAACATAAAGCGAGAGAACTGACAACAATAAGTTTGCCAGGGGCAGAACCGCTGTGATAAATGCAAGGAACTCAAGGCCTCTCATCCAGGGTAGAATAGGAGCTGCCAGTCACCCAAATAAATCAGCAGCCCGCCCCTGCCGCAGGCTCAGCCTCCAGCCCGTCCCCAGTAAATCAGCCACAGCACCCTTCTGACAGTCAGTCCTTCTGCATGATGACACGCCGCCCTTCCCCGCTCCTCCTCAGCCTTGCTTCTTCAAAGCGCAGCCCCAGCACAGGGGCTCATGTCCAAGCCAGCACCTCCCCGCCCTGCAGCGGCTAACACCGTCCTCACCAAGTGGTTACCCTTTGCCCGATGCAGGGCACCCTTCTCAGAACAGAGCCTACAAGGACCACTGGGTGTGATGCCACCGTCCACTGCCACGTGGCTCAGAACCACTGCCAGCCGTGCCACCAGCCTATTTCCGCCTCCTTGGTAACATGGAAAGGCACATCACGCCACCTGTTACCATCAGGTGTCCCCCCAGGGCTGTCCTCAGCCTTTCCACCCACTTCCAGGGCTGAGCCCAGACTCACTTTCAGATTCCTCCCCCACTCCAGAGCACTGCTACTGTGTTTCACTTCAAAAAAAATTAATAACCTCCTGCTGGAATTCTGAAATAGAAGGGTGGCTCGGAGGAGACATCCCCTACGAAGTAACTACTCAAGTCTCTGTCTCCACCTCCCATTTTTTGCACAACCCAAGTCACACCCAGCTGACTGGCAATAGAAACTGAATGTGCTGACAATGAGAATCTTGTCCATGACTCACCACTTTAGGAAAAAAATGCACCTATCTTACTTTATTCATCAGAACGAAGATCTGACGCAGCCCAAACCGTGGTGTGATCCACGGATGCCGGCGGGTGCACTGCAGTTGGTAAGGTCGAGGGCTGCTTCCGGCTCAGACAACTTGGAGTGGGTCAGTTCCCCAGCTCCCACATCGGCAGAGCAGACACAGTAACAATGTATCTAAGCCGTCTGGAGCATGCACCCAACAAAGCTGTGTGAAGGTCTAAGCTAATAACACCATCTTTGAAAAAGGAGCCAATATAGCCAATTTATTTCAACTAGGTCACCTGCTTTAAGATGGATTCATGAAAAGGCAGCATGAAACAGGCAAATAGAAGTGAACATGGAGAGCAGAATGGGTGTCTCTTATACTCCCACCTCTGACTGCAAGCTTAAACTGGACTTTCTCTAAAATATGCTAAATAACTATGTAAATAAAGAGAAACTTTTAAAAGGCTGTTTTGCTGTTGCGATGCCAGGTGAGATGCTCACACCCCACATGGGAGAGCATGGGTTCAAGTCTCAGTCCTGCTTGCAATTCCATCTTCCTGTTAATGTACAGCTGAGAGGCAGCAGGCAGCCGCTCAGGAACTGGGTCCCCATGTCCGCGGCTGGAGCTCAGGGCTCCTAGACACTGAGCCAGTGAACCCACAGGCGACAGGGCTCCTCTGCGTCTCCAACAAAGTGAGCGAATCAAACAGTTTCTAAATCTGCAACTGCAAACAATGCTGTCTCATCTTGAAGGCAAAGAATATTCTAAATTCAGCTTTCTCTTCTGTTCAGTCCATATACTTTAATCTAGCACAAAGGTTCGTTAATTAAATTATAATGGGGATTCTTTTTCATGTGATCTCAAGGAATAGCCTTAAATGATGCAGCAACATAATCTATAACGATGGCTCTTTTTTCTTTCTTTAAAAATCACAGTTATAGAGAGAGAGACAGATCCTCTACCTGCTGGTTCACTCTGCAAATGGCCGAGATGGCTGGGGCTGGATTATGCCAAAGCCTGGAGTGGCAGCTTCCTCCAGGTCTCCCATGTGGGTGCAGGGGTTGAAGGGCTTGAGCCATCTGTGCCCAAATGAGATGCCAGCGCTACAGGCTGTGTCTAAGCTGCTGCACCACAGTGCTTGGCCCCAACAGTGGTTCTTAAACTGTTGCTTGAGATACATTTTATACTCTTCATATTTATTGAAGACTCCACCCAGCTTTGTGTTAACATAGGAAATACCTACTGACATTTATAAGATGCAAATATTAAATTTTAAAAATACTCATTAATTCACTGAATAATAAACATTTAAATGCTACTATGAATAACATTTGGAAGTCAGTGTTATGGTGCAGTGGGTTAAGCCACCACTTGCAACATGCACATCACACATTACAATGCTCATTCGAGTCCTGGCTATTCCACTTTAGATGTAGCTCTCTACAAATTGGCTTGACAATGCCAAAGATGATGGCCTAGCTACTTGGGTCCTGACACCCACATGGGAGACCAGTCTGGAGCTCCTGGCTCCTGGCTGTTGCAGTCATTTGGGGAGTCAGCTAGCAGATGGAAGATCTCTCTCTCGCTCCCTCTTTCTCTCTCTGTGTGTCTTATACACACATACTTTCTCTGATATTCTTCCTTTCAAATAAATAAAACTTTCACAAGTGTAACATTTTAATAATATGTATGTCTTTCTAAAACAAAAACAGACTTAAAGAATAGCATATATACATAAAACATCTCATGTGAAAAAATAGGGATACATGGTATAGGTAGAAAATGAAGAATAAAGGGATGTTATAAAGCCTTTCATTTAAGTGTGGACACTGAGCTTTGATTATTCAACAACAACTCCACAGGTAGAAGGTTCTTAAAAGTGAGGTGCAGGGCCGGCGCTGTGGCGTACTGGGTAAAGCCGCCACCTGCAGTGCCAGCATGGGCACCAGTTTGAGTCCCAGCAGCTCCATTTCTGCACCAGCTCTCTGCTGTGGCCTGGGAAAGCTGTGGAAGATGGCCCAAGTCCTTGAGTCCCTGCACCCATGAGGGAGACCAAGAAGAAGCTTTTGGATTCAGATCGGTGCAGCTCCAGCCATTGTGTGTGACCGATTGGGGAGTGAACCACAGACGGAAGACCTCCTCCCCCCCACTCTCTCTCTCTCTGCCTCTCATCCTCTGTGCAATTATGACATTCAAATAAATAAATACTTAAAAAAAAAAGTGAAGTTCACTGTGGACTCTCAATCCACACAAATGACCTTTCTACACTATTCCACTGATGCATTTTGCACTGTGAATGGATATTTCACCCCTGGACGGCTTTATAGAGCCACGCACATACCACAGGGAAACTGCTCATCCACAGAGCTGTGTGGACTTTGCCAGCAGTGACACGTTTTGTGATACAGTATCAGAAAAGTCACTCTTCAATAACATTATGTTACCAGAGAAGCTGCTCATTATGGCAAAGGTCTAATGACAGATACACATTTTCCAAAATTCTAACTTTTCCTTCAAATTCTATTGCAGGCAACAAACACTGTCACTTGTTCCCCTTTGAGTGACAACAGCATTCCATGCATTTCAAGAAAATGTCTGGCAAATGCGTACGTCTCAATCTTTCAAGCAAAAATAGTGCTTCACGAGAACATTTCACGGCTTCTGCTTGCCACTCGGCACGTGGCAGCTTCTCCCCGATATGCCACCTCACTTATCCAGGCAGCAGGTGCTTCATGTGGCTCCCCGTGCTGTCCAGGGAACCTCTAAGAGGCCAGACTGTCGAAGGAGGGAGTAACAACTCTCCATTTACTTCCTCACCCAGGACTTTTCTAAGTGAAACCGGCACCTTTTATTTTTTTATTTTTTATTTTTTTTACATGCAGAGTGGACAATGAGAGAGACAGAGAGAAAGGTCTTCCTTTTCCGTTGGTACATCCCACAACGGCTGCTGCGGCCGACTCACTGTGCTGATGTGAAGCCAGAAGCCAGGTGCTTCCTCCTAGTCTCCCATGGGGTGCAGGGTCCAAGCACTTGGGCCATCCTCCACTGCACTCCCAGGCCACAGCAGAGAGCTGGCCTGGAAGAGGGGCAACCAAGATAGAACCAGTGCCCCGACCGGGACTAGAACCCCCTGTGCCAGCTCCTCAAGGCAGAGGACTAGCCTATTGAGCCGTGGCGCCGGCCAGCACCTTTTAAATCAGCCGATCTTTTTCACTTTGTCATACGCTCAGTGCACACGTGTGACGGTGAGCACGTGTGACCACAAGCATGGTCTGTGCTCTGCCGTGACATGCTAAGGCACCGCTTCTATCCACTGTGGCTGCTGAACACTCAGCAACCTGTGAACACAATGAAGAAGGCTGACAGCGTCTGAATACTATTCTGACAATGGCCTTGACCTAGCAAACCACCTGAAAGGCTGCCAGGGACCTCTCCCCGGGAGCACTGCTCTACAGCACCGAACACTGCAGATCAACCACGCTGCCTGCGGCCGCAGAGACCAAAACACAAGGGAAGACGACCCGAGACCTCCCCGAGCCCTGCTGTGGCAGGCAAAGCCACACCTGGCATTTTCCTTCAAGCATCAACACTAACACCCACAACTACGTCTGAGAGTTCTCAGATCACAGGGTCACAACTTACCTTATGCGGTTATCTGTGCCGTACCTCTTCCTCTGTAGTAGGTTAAGGTCCATAAGAGCAGATTTCATACCAGATCCTAGAAGACTGTTAACAGTCACTCACAAATCTGTGCACCGCTCAGCTGCCTAACGGGACTCACAGAACCAGAAACACTTAGGCGCGGGCTGGGAGGGGTCCCCCACGGGTATTTTCAATATAACAACATACGAAGGTACTTTAAAAACTCTGGAAAATGGAGTGCAAGTACACATTTATCGTGGCAAGCACTTGGCACAGTAGTTTAGATGCCAAGTGGGACACCCACAGCCGAGTGCCTGGGTTTGAGACCTGGCTCTGCTCCTGACTCGGGGCTCCTACTAACACAGACGTTGGGAGGCAGGGGTGATGGCTGAAGGAGCTGGGTCCCTGTCTCCCACATGAGACCTCAACTGAGGTCTGGCCCAGAGCTAGCTGTGTGGGCTTTGGGAAGTCAGACAGTAGATGGAGTTCTGTGCCTGTGTCTGCCTCTTACCCTGTCCCTCCTCCTCAATCTCTCCCAACCAAAAAGTATTCTAAAAAGGTGAAAAATGCTACATTTATTTTGGTGCAAAGTATCTTTTAAAACCTTGCATAGCTTTTCCCATAACATTCATGAATATTCTGAGTACCTAAATATGTGTTCGTGTGTGCATATATACACATTTATCAGCTAAAACTATAAAGCTCTCAGAAGAAAACATGAAAACATTGAGCTTACTAATGATTTCTTAGCTGTCACACCAAGAGTCTAAGCAGCTAAAGGAAATACTGATTTTTTTTTTCGATTACACTGAAAATCAGATATTGGTGCAGTAAAAAATAGCATCAAAACACAACTAATAGTGCCGGCAGTGTGGCGAACCAGGTGAAGCTGCCATCTGTGGTGCCAGCATCCCATACAGGCACTGGCTCACATCCCGGCTGCTCCACTTCCAATCCAGCTCCCTGCTAATGCGCTTGGGAAAGCCCAGAGGATGGTCCAAGTGCTTGAGCCTCTGCACCCACACAGTCCTGTATTTGGACTGGGCCAGCTTCGGCCATTGCAGCCATTGGGGAGTGAACCAGTGGAAGGACAATCTCCCTGTTTCTCTCGCTCTCCCTCCAACTCTGACTTTCAAAGAAATAAACAAATCTTTTTAGACAAATCTACAAATAAATGATTGGCAAAAGCATATGCCTGTACCCATATATATATACCAGAATGCATGAAGAATTCTTGTCTCTAAACAAAAAAGACAACCTAGTTTTAAAACGGACAGGGTGTTGGACAGATTTTCCTACAAAGGAGATATGCAAGCAACAAATAAGCAGAGGTGCAACATTGTTAATCACCAGAGATGCACAACAAAATGGTAGTGAGCTACTACTACATGCGCAGTAGAGCTACTACTGCATACGCAGTACACTGGCTGCCACAAAGCGACACCAGGAGCAAGTGCTGGAGAAACTGGAATCCCACCACAATGTTGGCAGAAAATCTAAATGATGCAACCACGGAAAACAATGTGGTGGGTCCTCACAAGGGTACCCCCAGGGTTACCACACGACCCAGCAATCCACTCCTAGGTGTGTGCAACAGAGACATCAAAGAGAACACTCACACAGAAACTTGCACACGGATGTTCTTAGCAGCACTGCCCAACACAGCCAAAAAGCGCACACAGCCAGAGTGTGCATCAGCCGGAAAACACTTCCACCAGTCATCTGTATCCGCGCAACGGAGGACCACGCAGCAGCCAAAGCCAGGGGGTCCCGATGACTGCAGGGCGCTGGACGCACCTTGGAGACACCACACCGAGCAAAGCACAGGCAAGGGCCACGTGCGGCACGGCTCTGCGAATCCCCAACATCTCCAGACCCTCGGAGACAGACGTCATAGTGGTGAGGGGTCTGGGGAGGACACACGGTGACAGCTTCAGAGTGAGGGCCGCTGTTCGCTAAAACCAGCTATAAATAAAGACAGTAGGTATACACATGTAAGCATGCCTAGCAAACCACGTACCCCGATCACATACTTCACAAGTACCTCTCAGTACCCCAGCCACCTCTTGGTTCCAGTTTACGGGTTGTATCACTATCAAAGGAAAATGTCAACACTTAACATTTCCTTTTTATTGTATTAAAAATGAAAACTTAGAGTACTAAGGCACATGAAGGAATCCTTGGGGGTGGCTGATATTATGGAATGTGAAAAAAATCAATTTTAATTTACTTTCATCTATAAACCAGTGTAGTCTCTACCTTTTCATAAGACAGGTGCGCGACCCACTGACAAACTAGGAAACACCAGACAAGAAACAAACCTTGTACTTCCGTCACACCGTCTGTACAATGGCTAACTGACCATTGTAGACACAATGAGAGAGAGGGGGACCCTCTGCCGGCAGCACTGGAAATGCCAGTTTTACCACGAGTAGAAACTGGCACATTCCTAGAGCACTAGACACCTGGTGACCGCCAGGTGCACAGGCTTTGAAAATCAACAACAGATAACACAGAATCCAGCGGACCCCACTGGCCACACTCAGAAGTCGGCCAGCACGGCCGGGTCGGAGGTCCAGCCCAGGACCCAGTGCAACACTTCACGCTAGCACGGGAAAGGAACACCCCTCCCCACACTGTGCTTCCTGGAGAAAGCAACTGTCTAAATCACATTTTCCTACAACTCATCTCTCTCCACCCTGACAGAAGTAAATTTCAAGCAATTGAGAAGATAAATGGCTGCTCCTATGGAGTGGGAGGGAAAATTAATTTGGGACTGTGACAACGAAACACTCATTTGTCACTGCTGCAGAGGCAGCCTGCAAAGCGACGAGAGCCCACCGGAAACGGTCACTGGGAGGACCAGGGTCTGCCCCTGCCCCTGCCTTTGTCGCGCTGCCCTCCCCACTCTGGACACTAGCAGTACCTACACCCCACGGTAGGCTGGCAGGTGCCCTGCGGGAGGGAGAGGGGGAGGAGGGGGAGGGGGAGGGAGGCGTGCAGAGGTGGCTCCTGAATTTGTAAGAACTAATTTGTCTAATATTCAGTAACAAAAGGAGCGAGTGGGTGCCGTGCAGAAACGCACATCCATCACTGCCTAAGTGCCCGGCAGGCAGCTCCGAAGACCAGCCCGCCAGTGGTGTGCACGCATGGTGCACAAATGGAATTGCTACTGTAATGCAACTCCCATCCTTTATACACAAAAATGAAGCTGATCAAAGGTGGTAAGAGCCTAACAGCCTTTCATGAAAGCTTGGGTGACACCACACTTACGCCAGCAGGGATGTCTCAGGACCCCAACAGGTGTCTCCCTGAGTACCCGGCTTCTCTGGCTCACTGGTCCTTTCTCTCTCATTCGTTAGCAAGTGCTGGGCCTTCCTAGTGCCACCTCTGAACAGACAGCCTCATCCAATTACAGGTCAGCCAGGTGTCTCTTTAAGGGTGTTTGAAAAACTGCATTTTGTTTAGAGTAACTTACTTGTGTTACTATCAATTATACCTGTATTGATAATCACATAGAACACTTAAAATATGTATTTGCACCCACACTGCCTACATGATAAATAGATAACTACAAAAAAAGTTCTAGATTAAGGCAAACATTTCCTCTTGTTTTCTATTTATTTCTCTAAAAAACAAAATCCAGGAAACACTTCGGATCTTTTCTTTTTAAATTTTTAGAGTATAGCTATTCTTTCCTGTAAGTTTAAAAGTAAACAGGAAAATTAAGAGACACATGAAGGAGTAGCTTTGCACATGTCATGACTTCCTAAAACATAACCAGCACCAGGCAATCTACCTACATTTGTCTCAAGGGGGTCACGAGGCACCATGGAGTCCAGCATGTCAGCCTGTTGCTGTGGGAATGAACGCACTAGGTGTGCAAGAGTCAAGTCCAAAGCCCAGGTGAAAAATCATGCCGGGGCCAAAAGGAAGCCTGCACATAGTGAGAGTAGCCCTGCAAGCAGAAGGCTAAGAGCCGACGAGGTCAAGCTGAAGACGCAGCCTGAGATCAAGAGCCCCTTTGACCTCTGTCTGCTGCTCCCAGACCACAGAACGCCCTGGGTCCCTGGGCCCTGGGACAGGCTTCAGCCCATGGAGGCTGCTGCTGCACAATGCGAGCAATGTACATTATCCACATTAACCATGAGTGGAAGCCGAGGGTCTGTCTGCCAACGCACACTCTGGTCTTCCTCAGGACTGAGCAATGAAATCCCCTGAGGATGCCATCTTTGACTCATTCCTCCCCTCTGTGTGCCCTAACACTGCCAGAAACCCAACATAACTTGACATGGGATGAAACAGATTTTTATTCCGTATTAGATATTTTATTTGTGAGGTAGAAAGGCACAGATTGAAACAATGACAGAATTCCTATCAACTGGCTCATTCCCTAAAAGTCCACAAGGGCCAGAGCAGGGCCAGAGCAGAAGACGGGATCCAGGGACTCGATCCAGGTCTCCTCTGCGGGGGCTGGGACCGGCAGCCTGAGCCATCACCGGCTGTCTCCTGCGGTCTGCATTAGCAGGCAGCTGCAGTTAGATGCAGAGCTGGGCACTGTTACATCGGAGTTGAGTGTCAATCAGCAGTCTCATTGCTAGACCAAACACCTGTCCCAGTAAAGAAATACCTTGACTAGTATTTTTCTTAAACTTAAAAAAAAAAAAACTTATTAATCAAAGAACTTGGTGATTTGATCTGAGATTAAGAGGCACACTTGATGATGAGTCTAATAATTGGGTCTGTATTTTAACCACAAATTTTACAGTTTTATGTAAAAATATCATACTGTTTGTAACAGAAGTTAATATCTCTCCTGTATAACAAGATTATCAGGAGACTTTTTCCTTAAAGCACGCATATGCATGCATTGTGTATCTCCTCAAGTGAAGAAAAGATAGTTAAATTTAGTTTTCTTAGCCTATATCAAAAAAGTATGAAAAGTATGCTCATTTCAAACAATGAAATTATACCCCAATGCTTTTCCCACTCTTATCTCCTCACCCTCCTTGGAGAATCATTGCTTTCACCAGAGCTGCAACTGGGTCAGATTTCTGCAGAAATCTTCTAGAAAATGGATGAGACGTGTTTAGTCCTAGAATCTAACACGGGGGACACCTGTGCTAACAACAGAATGTGACAGAGGGATGCTAGGCCCCCGGAGAAGAGCTTACGAACACAGCGCCTTTTCTGTTTGACTGTTCACTCTCGGACCCTTCACTGTGGGAGAAGTCTGTGCAGGTCACACATGGCAGCAAAATAAAAATCTGTTTCATTCCATGTGTGATCTCTTGCATTTTTACTGCATACTTGTAACAGAGTCCTTAGAAGACTATCCCAAATGGCAAAATAAGGCTCTCAGAGTTTTATGTTAACACTGACATTCGATTAAAACAGACTCACACACTGCTCACAAACCTCACTAATTTTGAGATGCATGAAAGCAGAATAGCTGGCACTGGATAAATACTAGACGAATGAGTTCATTTATTGCACTAGCTTACTTTTTTACCACTGAAGTAGAATGTTAAAAGATCAGCATACAAATCAATGCATCCTTTCTAAACATCGAATTATATACTACAGCCACATATTGAGACACTATGGACTTTCTAACAGAACAAAGCTACAATGCTCCCGCCACTCGTTTTCAAAGAAATAGTCACCCATGCTGTTAGCAAAGAACCAGGAGGACAAGGCATGAGGCTGGATGAAGCTTTGCACTCCATGAGGCCAACTGTGTCAGCAGCCCAGCATTGTTCCCACCCTGCTGTGGACCAAGCCAGGAGCGAGTCCACTCCAGGACCACAACAGTGTGAGGATGGGTTAACTCTGCTGGGTTTCAAAGACGGACATCAATGTCACCCCGGGAGCTGAGACACAGACACTGAGCCCTGGGCGCAGGGCCGTCCGATGACTTTCCCGAGAATAAACCAACAAACGGCACAGAGAACAGCACGGACTGTAAAAGCTGCCATCAGACATGATGATCCAGAAGGCCATGAGACCGCTTGCTGGAACCCACACGTTCCTCCTCCAGCCTGTCCACCTTGCGACTCCGAGCGCCCCAGGCCACCCCGGAATTCACGAGTCCCTGCACTTGGGTGTGCGGTGAAGTCGCCTTGCCCTTCCTGGCGATGCGGCTTTCCTCTTGACAGTGCTGACTCTGGGTACTCCTGAACAAACTTGGAGGATTGGCAGGGCCGGAGAAACAGAGAAATGATCACTGCTCTGCAGCAGAGAAGTGAGCACCGACTTCCCAAGTCTCAAATTCAAGGGCGACATTGTGGCGTAGCGGGCAAAGCTTCTGCCTGCGGTACCCGCATCCCGTATGCGCGCTGGTTCCTGCTTCCTGCTAACGGCCTGGGAAAGCAGGTGAAGATGAGCCACATGTTCGGACCCCTGTCACCCATGTGGGAGACCCAGATGGAGTTCCTGGCTCCTGGCTTTGGCCTGGCTCTGCCCCTGCCGCTTCCCTCCATCTCAGGAGGGAACCAGGAGATGGAATTGATCTTGTAAAAAAAACTCTCAACCCTGCCAAAGTCTCTCTGTCTCTTTCTCTCTCTCTCTCTCTCACACACACACACACACACACACACACACACGGGTGGCAAATGAGGACTCTGCACACATCAGTCACATGGCAACCATGTTCCAACTCTCCCGTGGGCACACGCTTTCCCAGAACCTCGCCTTGGGTTCTGGGAAGGGGGGTCAGTCTGGTCCTATCTGGCCACTGACAGTCCTTGTGTGAGTCTCCGACTCGAGCGCCACCAATCCCCCACGTGGCCAGTGGCTCACGGCAGCCACTGAAGGGCAGGCTCTCAATCTCCTTCCCCTAAGTTTCTGGTAATCAGCTCCACCACTGCCCTCCTCTCCACCTCCCCAGCCCGGGACGGAGCAGCCCCCAGGGAACACAGGCGTTGTTCTAGGAGACACTGTGTGGAACATGGCACATTACTGGCTGTATTTGCTGAACATTAGGGGCAATGAGCTGTGTCTCTGCACTGGCATGCCGTAAGTGCACTTGAATGAGGATTCTTAAATGAGGAGGAAGACCGCCTTGATTTGTATGTAGAGAATTAAGTCTAGAAAGAACAAAGAGTTTGCAAAACCGTACTTTTTTCTTTTAACATGACTTATCCTAAGAGTAGCTGCCACCTGGGCCAGAGTCAAAGAAACTCTTGGACTTCAGTGAGTGTTTTAAGAAACCTTGCACTGCCCCGCTTAGGTTAAGACCATCAACTTGTGGTTAGAAATCAGGCGCCCTGGGCGGGCACCGCGGCTCAATAGGCTAATCCTCTGCCTTGCGGCACCAGCACACGGGGTTCTAGTCCCGGTCAGGGCACCGGATTCTGTCCCAGTTGCCCCTCTTCCAGGCCAGCTCCCTGCTGTGGCCCGGGAGTGCAGTGGAGGATGGCCCAAGTGCTTGGGCCCTGCACCCCATGGGAGACCAGGAGAAGCACCTGGCTCCTGCCATCGGATCAGCGCGGTGTGGTGGCCACAGCACGCCGGCCGCAGTGGCCATTGGAGGGTGAACCAATGGCAAAAGGAAGACCTTTCTCTCTCTCTCTCTCACTGTCCACTCTGCCTGTCAAAAAAAAAAAAAAAAAAAAATCTGGCACCCAGGTCAGACGTGCTCACTGGTGTGGCTGGGATACCCAGAGTTCATTTCTCCACTTCCTGCTCCTGAAAATCTGCAAGGTGCATCTCACACACGTTAGCTCAGCTGTTCTAAACACGGTGGCCATTTCCCACCACCCAGCCAGGATCCACGAAATAATATAAGCTGCTTCATTCTCAGTGTCGTAACCCACTGCAAAAACTAATATCCTGGGCAAACACTGTAAATATGCTGTATTGTACACTGAGGAAAGTTTGCATATCTTACCATCTTCAATACCTTCCTTGCACGGCAAAACAAGTCAGGTCCGACATCATTAATTAGCTTTTCAAAACCTCCATAATTAACCCCGCTAAGAATCCTTGCTCCCGCCATCAGATTATTTTAATGCATTATAAGGAATACAATGTTGCTGGCGGACAACAGCTTAAAATGGGGGTGAGCAGGCGACAGTGATGGGGGCCTTGCTAAAGACAGCTTCCTTGTCAGTACACAAAGCTGCCTCGGATGCTGCAGCGAACCCTCGGCTGTCAGCCTGCGGGGCGGAGCAGAGCAGCAGGCTTCCACAGAGCACCTCTGTATCCCACAACTTTGTCATTTGCTTCTTTTCCACCACCAAGGTGCCATCAATATCCTTAGTGCTCATCTTACTGTAAAATGTTACATATGAATTCCAAAGCACATCCCCACCACACTGCGCTTTTTCAAAGGTGGCTACCGAGTCAAAAGACTCAGGGCTGCTTTAGGTGGACTTTCAAATAAATGGTACTTTGAGGAAGAAATCTTATTAAAATGGGGTTTCTATTTGGGATGCGGAACAATGAAACCAACCTAGAACACAAGGTTACAGTCTCAGCGCCAAGTGAATTAAAGGAAAATCAGATATTCTATAATCAATGATTAATCTTTCCTCCTCTTTTTTTAACCAAGGAATTAAATCCAGCCGGGTCCATGTGGTTATCTGTGATGTGCAAAGCAGCCCGGATCCAATGTGCGCCCACTGTGAGTGACAGCGTGAATGACAGCCTTTGCCAGTCAGAGTGTGATAAGGGCTGGGCTCCGAGAGAGGCCCCTACTTGAGAGCCAGCGGCATTGTCCGGGCCATCACTCCCGGCAGGAAGGCTGATGTGCAGATAAGAGGTGCTGTTCCCAACC
The DNA here is from genome assembly GCA_015711505.1 of Sylvilagus bachmani. Taxonomy (NCBI): domain Eukaryota; kingdom Metazoa; phylum Chordata; class Mammalia; order Lagomorpha; family Leporidae; genus Sylvilagus; species Sylvilagus bachmani. The sequence continues at coordinate 4,404,920 of CM027393.1, forward strand.
TGCTTCACAGAAGGGTCCCAGAGAGCCAATCTGCACCTCTGCTCTGAGAACAACCTGGGGGTGGCCCCCTTTTCTTCCTTGCAGGTACATTGTCCCCTGAAGGCGGCCCGGGCCTCCTTACACTGAGAGCACCAGAGACAGATTCTTGCAAATTCAAGAGCAAATGGGGGCCGGTGCCGCGGCTCACTAGGCTAATCCTCTGCCTTGCGGCGCCGGCACACTGGGTTCTAGTCCCAGTCGGGGCACCGGATTCTGTCCCGGTTGCTCCTCTTCCAGGCCAGCCCTCTGCTGTGGCCCAGGAGTGCAGTGGAGGATGGCCCAGGTGCTTGCACCCCATGGGAGACCAGGAGAAGCACCTGGCTCCTGCCATCGGTGCAGTGTGCCGGCCACAGCGGCCATTGGAGGGTGAACCAACGGCAAAGGAAGACCTTTCTCTCTGTCTCTCTCTCTCACTGTCCACTCTGCCTGTCAAAAAAAAAAAAAAAAAAAAAAAGAGCAAATGGAATCAAACAAACAAAAAGCCCCAGAGATCTGAGAGTAGGGAAAGCAGCAGCAAGGGGCGGTGGAAGCATGGATGCTGACGCTGCCAAGAGGCGGCGGGCGAGGCCACGTCAGAGGTCAGAGGTCAGAGGTCGCAGGGATCCGCAGGGTCATCTACCGGCAAAGGCTTTCCCCGTCCCCCCGACAAAAGCAGGGCCTTCGTCCGACCTGTGCACACAGGAAGACAAAGTCCACACTGCCCCGAGTGGCGCCCGGCCAGCTGGGACAGGCCCCAGGGAACAGCGCAGTGACAGCCGGCCTGGGACCAGCACTGCCACTTTTCAACGCTTCCATTTATTTTCATCTCCTTGAAGAGGAGAGCGACACAGGCAAAAAAACGGGAAGCCCAGGACTCCGTGGCAGTTTCTCTGTGGGTGGCAGGGGTCAAGACAAGACCCACCATGTGCGGCTTCCCAGGTGCACGAACAGGAGCCGGATCAGAGGCCGAGAAGGCAGAACTCAAACTGGCACTCCGAGACATGACGCGGGCACCCCGCCAGGCAGCTCACCGCGTCACAGCCCCTCGCCTGCCCCTGCGGACATATCGCGGTCCCAGTTCTCACTCTACTTGTGCACAGCACACGGACAACGAGGCATGAACAGTTTCCTGCTTGAGCTACAGACTCTTTGGGGACCCTGATACCAAGATCCAAGCAAAGTCAAATGCATCCGCTTCCACGGAGCTCTCCTCAAATACAGACCCCGAGGGGACCCGGCCACTGTCAGCGCTCAGCTGTTCGGGAGAACTGGGGGATTGTCTGTGGCACTCTGGGGACAAGGTCTCTTGTATATCTCCCTTGTTTTTTCTACCTGCAAGCCCTACTGGGGACGAGTCTTGGTAAACGGAGTACAGGCAGAATCAAAGAGGGCAGAGGAGGCAGAAGTGCAGAGTGCAATTCAGAATCCAACACAACACGACCAGCAAGAGCCCTGGTCTGAAACCGAGAGGGAGGCCCTGCTCAGACCACCGAGGAGCTGGGCTCTGCCCACTCTCGGAGCCCATGAAGCGGCAGCCCAGGGAAGCCCTCCCTCGTCCTGCAGCGCATGGGTGAGGACTGCTCAGGGCCTGCCGTCCCAGAGCTCGGGGCTGTCGGGAAGGCTTCCTGGGGGCCCCCGCCTGCCCACACCACCTGTGCTCAGCTGTCCCGATCCTCAGCCCACTGGTCAGGGCCGCCAGAAATGCAACAATCATGTTCTTGGAGAGGGGGCTGATGGAGAGGGCACCTGTGCTGTGGTGTCAAGGCACAGAGGTGGAGGTCAGTCTGCCAGGATTGGAATCATTTAGCAGCCACGTGACTTTGGCAAAGATGCTTAACTCCTGGCATCGTGGGGTGCAGACAGTGCTCACCAAGCCTCCTTCTCAGAAGTCGGGCGCTCTAGCAATGAGATGAGCGAACTACACGGGGTCTCTAATGCGGAGTCTCTGTTCACAGAAGTTCACCATGGCTATGCCAGGCCCTTCCTGCCCTCGGCATTCCAGATCAAGGAGGCAGTGACACTTTCTCATCCACCACCCCCTTCCCACACACCACCACCCCCAGACTATTTCCAACCCACCGCCTCTGCTACTCGGGGAGCAGACCCTGGGTTGCAGCAGTCAAGTCACCACGCAGGACGCCCACATCCCACATGGCAACACCAGTTTCAGGCACAGCTATGTTGCTTCCTTCCCAGCTCCCTGCTAATGCATTCTGGGAGGCAGTGGACGATGACCCAAGGGCTTGGGCCCTGGCCCCCCACGTGGCAGAGCTGCATGGAGTTCCTGCCTGCTGGCTGTGGTCTGGCCCGGCCTGGCCTGTTGCATTTGGGAAGTGAACTAGTGAAGCGCAGTGCACACTCACTCGTTCTCCTAAATGCATTCATTCTCTCTCTCTCTCTTTCTGCTGCTCTGCCTTTCAAGTAGATAAAAATAAATAACAAGAAAACGTTGCCATGCGGCCCTCGCTGCCTCTTCTGAGCTGTCTGTATTCAGGGTCCTGGCTCCTGACTCACCTATAGGCTGAGCTCTGGGCCCAGGCTTCCTCCTCACACACACACCGGCTGCCTCGGTGACTCCTCAGCACCAGGCTGGCCCGCCCCACGCACTGCACCCACAGGGTCCCGGCCTTCTCATGGTGCCAACACTTCCTCCCAGGACACCTCCCACGTCCTGTCCCCTGGGCACACCTGAGACCACGTCCCCATCAGAACGTGCACTGTCTCCAAGTCCGAGATGCGAACACTCGACACGAGACCACGGTGACTCTCCTCATTCCTTGTTCAAGCACGTGCCCCCGTTTCGTCAGTGGGGTCCTCGGGGCACAGAATCACTGTACCTCCAGCTACCCCTGGGAGGAGGCGCCCATGACCACAGCCGGACCACAGCGGGATCCTCAGTGCACTGGGGCACCCCTGCTCCTGTGTGCTCTCCCTGGGAAGCTCCTGTCCCCTGCTCACACCCGTCAGCATTCCGAACGCTCCTTCCTGAGCGGGACCAGTGGTGGAGAGCAGCGTACAGCTAGCACCTGCTTGTCACTTCAGCCCCGGGACTCTCCTCTCCAGCGGGCCCTCCGCGCTGCCCGGCCAAGGCAGGCTGCTCAGGGGAGCCCGCGGCCCAGTCCCTGCGCTGACCTCCTCCCATCCCGCCTGCCTCCTGGGCTCACTCGGGCATCATGGTCCACACTCGTACCGCTCTGTGTACACAGACACCCCAGACGCCACATCCAGGTATCAACCTGCACACTCAGCTTCCTGGAAATGCAAACGGCCACCTCTCGCCAGCACCTGCGTCCACCTCTGCGGCTCTTTCACGCCCTGGATCCCTGTTTTTCGGCCCTTTGAGCCATAAACATTTGGGAAGTCACTGGTCCTTGACGTATTCCTGTACAGCCATGTTCAAGTGTAAATGGCCAGATCCACCCAGCGACATGCAGGGGCTCACTGTAGTTTCTCCATGTCCGCAGCCAGGAGCCAGGGCCTAACAAAGCCCAACAAAATGCAATCTGTACAAACAAGCCTGCGGCTCCCCTGGTTTTCACAATCATCAAATTCAACTCCTCCAGGTCTGCCTAGGTCCTGTATTCACGCTTTTTAAATGGTTATCTGAAAGGGTGACAGGAAGAGATACATAGACAGAGAGATCCAGCTCACTCCCCAAAGGCCCCTAACAGCCCAGGCTGGGCCAGGCCAAAGCCCGGAGCCTGGAATTCCACTGAGGTCTCCCACGTGGGTGGCAGGGACTCAGAACTGGATCCATCCCTTGCTGTCTCCCAGGGTGAAGACAAGCAGGAAGCTGGATTGGAAGCAGGACTTGAACTGGGGCAATGGCAGGTGCAGGCTTCCCCAGTGGGGGCCTTAACCCACTCTATCCCAACTCCTGCCTCCCCCAACTCTGGTTTATTTGGTAGGTTCACTGCAAAGCTTATGCTCATCAGCTGGGTAACTTGTGATTGTAATGTTAACTCCTCTGCAGTGTGTTCACTGCTCCCCTGATCTCAGTTTGAAACCTCAGGAATTCTGCTTTTTGTTTCAATCACAATGGAAGAAAGCAGCTGTGATAAAAGTGCACAATTTCTCATCAATTACAGCCAGATACTGAACACACTGTGATAGGATGAGCCAAACACACTATCAGAGCCGTCTGGGGAGTGATTTCCCGAAAGACTACAGGTGCATGGAATGCAGGACGCACCATGCGGTCTCCTTAACACTTTCTCTGCAGAAGTGCGAACAATGTCTAGTCTTAGGGAACTTCAGAGGAGAACTTACTCTCAACTCTGTGGCCTGCTGGATGGTGTCACTTTGAATGGCTCTCTTTCACGCTTGGACTGACCAACTAGTTCTTGGCATTTCTTACTGCAAAAACAGAGTAACAACTAAAATTTGCAGAAGCTCACCCTGGGCAGAGTCCCAAGAGCTCACAGGACTTAGTTCTTTGGATTTCCTCCTCAGTCTGATAGAACAGGTACTGTTGGGATACACTACAGGAAACTGTCTGCTTTGAACGTATTCATCCTATATACCCAACTGCAATTGTATATTAGAGTTACAGAAAGAGAAACACACAGAGAGAGACAGACAGATCCTCCATCTGCTGGTTCACTCCCCAAATGGCCATGGCTATATCAGTCCCAAGCCAGGAGCCAGGAGCTTCCTCTGGGTCTCCCCTGCTGCTCTTCCCAGACCATTAGCAAGGAACCGGATTGCAAGTGGACCAGCCAGAACTTAAACTGGTGTCCATATGGGATGCCAGCACTGCAGGTGGCAACTCTAGCCACTATGCCACAATGCCAGTCCCAAGCTAACCCACTTTCAACAGCCCCATTTTATAGATGGGGGCACTGAGGTACAGAGAAGTGACGCTGACTGCTCAAGTCTTAGGTCAGGCCCAGCTCTGTGCGACTCAAGAGCTGAGAAGATTGAAAATCAAATGGTGTTTTAGTGGTAACACGTAGAATGTTGATATAACTCCCTTCTTGCTAACAGGCAAGCATGATCAACGGTAACCGTGAGTTTCACAACACTAGGTTATCAATGTTTCAGATGGCTCGGACTTTGTCAGGTAATTCTTTGTACTTTGTCATCCAGGCTAGCATTCACTACGCTAACTTTAGCAGCAAGATACTAAAACAATTCTTTAAACAATGCATACTAATCCCAAATTATTCATTGTTACTAAAAAAAATCACGTAACAAAAGACTTTTAAATGGTGTGGCTTATCTCCTGAGGATGGTTTTAAATAGTCCAGCTTATCTCTGCGCACTACAATTTTTAGATTAATCAGAACTCGGGCCTCCAGGCAAAGGCTGCCCAGTCGCCATCAGGAGAGAATCCGGCAGGAACGATTACAGAGGGAGGAACGCGGGCTCATCTGCTGGAGATGCACCGGGCAACCTCGGTACTGACAGCACTTGGCTCGCGTGGTAACTGATCCTCTGCAGTATTTTCTTCGCATGATGATCTCATACGTAACATTCCCTCAGACATTTAATGGACCCGATTTTGTAGAAGCAATGCCAGATGAAACAAGTACTTAAAGAAACTGGGAAAAAATTGAATCAGCGATTAAGAATCTAATTTTGCCTGTGCTTGGGAGTCATTATTTTGGCATTATTCCCTGATTACATTAAAGAAGAGAACACACAATGATACTGCATTACAGTACACACACACACACCGACAATGACGGCAGATGTCCTTATCGCCGTGAACAGTATGCTGGCCCGACTGAAAACACGACTAGGGGCTGATTAACAGAGAACAAATGGCTGAATCAACCCAGCACAAGAGAGCTTCAGCAGCTAGCAGCGGTCGGCAGACGAACACACGCTTTGAGGAACATCCCTCTCCGAGGCCTAACGAACGGAGCAGTGGACACTAGGGCCGGCATGCTATGCTGATCCGAAGCCAGGAGCCAGGTGCTTCTCCTGGTCTCCCACGTGGGTGCAGGGCCCAAGCACTTGGGCTATCCTCCACTGCTTTTCCAGGCCACGGCAGAGAACTGGATCGGAAGTGGAGCAGCTGGGACAGAATCCGGCGCCCTGTCCGGGACTAGAACCTGGTGTGCCGGTGCTGCAGGCAGAGAATTAGCCTAGTGAGCCGCTGAGTGTTTTAACAGCTCTACAATGAACACTTACTCATTAAAATAGTGACTCCCCTGAATTTAAAGTATAGTCCAATATGGAAAACTTGTTTTACATACAAATCTGCACAGATGCATTGTTTATGTCAAGTGAGACACAAATAATGTTTAAAGAAGCATTTAGGAGTGCTATTGCATGCAAAATCCAATGCAGGGCAGGAAAAACAGAAAAAAAAAACAACACAGCATTGTTACCTAGATGCAAGTTTTATTCAAGTAATGACCCTCCATCCTGAGACATCCTATCGCCAACAGCAGCTAGTTCCTATTTATTTACGTGTGTATTTACTATTGAAGTCTTGTAAATACGTGATTCATACAAGTTCAGCCACGAGGACATACATGTTGCAGAACTGAGAAGAAATGAACTAGGCAGCTAAACTTGTGGGCCCCATCACTGTAACATGTTGTCTGTTTCAGCGTTGTATATTCCCAGTATGTATGCTGTAACTATATTATAGTAACCCAGGTTAACCTGCCATGAAGTATTACCTTTACAATGAAAAAATTAACATAAACCACATCTCTGAGAAATTTTCTAAACACATTTATACAGAAAATCATCACTTTCCAATTCATCACTAGAAAACAGAAATTGAAATATTTATACTGTAGTAATCTATATTACTGTCTGTTATTAATCTACGTAATCTATGTATTGGTGACATACTTGGGGATAAGACAATTTATGACTTTTAAAGTATAATATTGCCCTTTCAAACTGTATTAAAATGTATCTTACTCCTTTTATTCCATGGCTTGGTTATGATTATTTCTGACTTTTCTTTGCTTGGACAACACAATAAGATCAATCTTTCCATCTGGCAAAAATATTACTTTTTCATCTATTGTTTATCTTAGAAGCTTTCAATTTCGATAGCTTCATTGCTTTCAGACTTCATTCCATTTCATTGTCCTTATAACATAAGCTTTTTTTTAGATAAATATCGAATTCAACTAAAGGTCATATGTAAATTCTAGAATGGGTTTATTATGATACGAAGTGGCTGAAATATTTGTATTTTTAAATCGACTTTGATCTTCCAGTCCTGTAACACCAAGGGTTGCATCACTCAGCTGCTTCCTTGCAGACACACCTGTCCAGGGCAGAGCGCTTGGCATTGCCCCGTAACTGGGGGCTGCAACCCAGAAGCAAACCACCCCCAGTGCCAGCAGAGCGCGTAGCAGGGAGGCTGTTCCCCGCCTTCCTGGCCGTGGGGGCCTCCTCTGTCCTCTGCCCACTACGCATCATCCCAGCAGGGCTGCGCTTGCTGTCTTCAAGGGTTTTCAAACAGACTTAAAACGAAAGGAGAGGGGCTGGCGCTGTGGCACAGCGGTTCAGGCCTCAGCCTGCAGGGCTGGCAACACGTACGGGCGCCAGTTTGAATCCCGGCCGCTACACTTCTGATCCCATTCCCTGCTACTGCACTGGGGGAAGCAGAAGATGGCCAAGTGCTTGGGATCCTGCCACCCATGTGGGAGACCCAGAGGAAGCTCCTGGCTCCTGCCTTCTGCCTGGCCACGCCCTGCCCTTGTAGCCACTTGGGGACTGAAGCAGCAGATGGGAGACCTCTCCCTAAAAAAGAAAATAAAACGGAGAGCAGGAGGTAGGGAGACAGGGGATCAGACCTGAGATGCCTTTTAATGAGCACGTTTCTAATGACTTACAACAATTCAGTCTTCAAACTCAATTTTATGCAGTATTTCATAATCAACTTACTGTATACAGTGGATTTTTCTAATACACGATCCTCCAAGTCCATCAAAACACGGAGCAAATCCCAAAACTGGTGGGCCAGCCTGGGAAGGGTGTTAAACATTAAGCTAGGTTTATGTGCATTCTGACACACCTGCGAGGCCAGAAAATGGTTTCTCTGGTTTAGAAACGCATCTTGCGCCAATCAGAAAATTGTAATAATTTCAAAATACTCTGAAAAATGAGGTTAATGAGGCACGCTGACCCCTGTGACACTGCCCTGTGGTGTCCATCGTCTAGGGCAGCAGGAAAAACCGTCCTTACTAATTCCAGTGTGGTAATCGCACAGATCAGACCCCGCCCAAGAAGCCCACACCATAACAAACAGGGAAACAAGGCAATGGACTTGGCGCCTCTGGTGCGCTCGGTAAGGGGACTGATGTTCAGCAACGCGGCACGGATAAGGCTCAGCGAGTCACGGCACTGAGGGTGTTTATTCTGCCCTGAACAGGTGGGGAGGCTGTGCACAGAAACACAATGAGATCAGCCAGGAAATGACTGCGTGGATTTGTATGTAAACCTCACCGAGTCTGGTGATATTTTATACACTTGTTGTTGAAATTAACTCATTTATTTGAGAGGCAGAAGGAGAGAAAGCACTAACAGCCCCCAAACTGGAGCCAGGAAACAAGAACCAATGCAGGCTTCCACGTGAGCGGGAGCCCAGCTCCCTGAGCCATCACCACTGCCTGCCTGGATCTGCCTTAGCCGGAAGCCGGAGTCAGGAGCCGGCCCGGGGAGCGGGACCCAGGCGCTCCACTCAGGGACCCGGCAGTATCTTAGGTGAGTCTTCTGCCAGCGTCCCCAGGAACAGTGCTAAACCGACTCCAGATGAGGAGCGGCAAACACGCTGGGCAGCCAGACTCAGCGAGGGCATCACCGAGAGCGCCAGCTGGCACCTGCCCTCTGGCCACCAAGCCAGCTCAGAGCGAGAGCCCAGGGAGAAGTCGCTGCTACCCAGCAACTCACTGTTGATCTGCCGAGTCCAAGCAACAGCGACGCTGTCTTCTGAAATCCTGTATGCCAGGAGTTTGGGGCACTTTGTTTACTTCTCTAATTCAGCACTGGGTTTTGTAGCCTGTGAGAAGGGTTTTATAAATTGGTGCTGATAAGTGAGGAGCAATTACCCTTCCAGATCCTTGGCTTGCAATCCAGCTTCCTGCTACTGCATCTGGGAGGCAGCAGGCGATGGCCCCTGCCACCCTCATGGGACATCTGGACAGAGTTCTGGTCCCTGCCTTTGGCTGATCCACACCTGGCTGTTGCAGGCATTTGGCGAGTGAACCACTGGATGAAAGATCCTCCTCGCACCCTTCCTTCTAAAGGTGAAAACACACATTGATAGAAAAAAGAGAAAAAGCACAGCGCATACACCTGCTGTCTTCTTCACTCTCCAGAAGGCAAAGCTGGAATCACACTCCAGGCCACCGACGTCTTGGGTGAGATCACACTGCAAGGGAGCTGTGTGTCTCTCCAAGGGGACCCACCACTCACAGGCAGCCAGGAACACACTGGCGGGTCAATCGGACTTATCCTTGGGTGCTAGGATTGCGGCTCATTGTCAAGTTCTTCATGGTTTCCCCACTTTTCCACAATGAGTATGCATCACGTCCAATCATAAAAACAGCTGTGAAAGGTTGAGCCGATTTCTAAGCTCCATGCATAGGGACACAAAGTGACGCTGTTCCAGCCACAGTGAAAAGGCAGCACCGAGAACTTTCCTAGAGGTCATTACAGACACGCGTCCACAGGGCGGAGTCAGGGCAGACACACTAAACCCCAGCTTGTTCTGTCGGCAGAAAATGTACCCAGGACCCAAGCCTAGGCAACAATGAGCCACAACACCACACGCTTTTCCTAGATTGTGCTGGAATGTAGGAAACAAGCGATCACACGGGATGCTGGGTAAAGCACTTCTCGTGTCAGGGGTACAGCAAAGTGAGGAACAGACACCTGCCACCAGGGCATGCAAACCCACCCCCTGCAGTCTCTCAGCCCAGGAGCCTGCCCGAACATCACCTCCCTCCTCCACTATCTACCCCAGATTCCGAAGACTCACGGGTTGCAAGCAGGGAGCAGGGTGTTATCTTGGGGTTCTCCGTTCTCCCACAGTGCTCAGGCAGGGAACAGAGAGAATACGGTTCCAGTCTCTGGGTACGGCTGCCCAGAAGCACCATGCTAGAGAAGTCTATCGGTGCTCTAGGAACAACACGCGGCATGACTCGTCATTCTTCATGACACTCTTATGTAATATTCTCAAGCAAAATCCAAGTCGCATAATTTCCACAGGGTTTTATTCTGCTGTCTCCTTCATGCTTGGCCGTGAATAACTGCCTGAGGTTATTTACATTCACCTGGGCTACTTCTGGATTCTGGGTATTGTGCCAAGACTAGTCTGGGTGCCTCTGGGTGAGGTCAACACTGCCATCGGTGGGCTTTGACCCAACGTGTGCATGGGTCTCGTGACTCAATGGAAGGCCCTAAGAAAAATGGGCCCCAGGAGGACTGGATGGGGAGGCAGCCCAGGGAGGTGGGACTAGTGCTGCTGGCAGTGAGGTGACACATCTCAATGAATGACTGATACGATCAGAGATCCAAGTGACTTCACCAAATCTGGAATCCGGGGTGCAGCCTAAAAAAAAGGAATTGCACTTCTCGGATAGGAGCTGAGTGGATGACGTTGTTTACGAGCACTCACACCATGGAGCACTGGCGACTGGATGAGCCACACACGTAGACGCAGATGCTCCCCAGACACAGCCCCTGTCAGCTGCACTGCACAGTGCATCTTGACACTGCTCGGACAAATGTCCGAGTTTTCTAAGTTACAATAACTATTTAGGTGCAGTGCATAATCGCAGAGAATCTGCTGTCCTTTTCTACACCATCGCCCTCCATTATTAATACTGGTCTCAGGACTTCTCAATAGATTATTCCCTTATGCAAAGTGCGTCTCACACAAGGAAGGGACAATTCCAACTACGGAGACAGAAACCACAGCCTCCTTCACGCATTCTTCTCGACCTTGGTTTTATGATATGCGTTGTGCTTACCCAGGTGGTTTATTTAGTTTGAATTGTCCCCTAAGCCAGAGGAGCCTGTCAGTGCAACACAGAACCCTGCAAACAGCGTGAACACTGGAAGAGAAGGCGTTCAACCCTGAGCGTGCAGCTTCCTACACAGAAGCAAAACAGGTGCCAGTTCCACCTGTTTTAGGGGTCCAAGAAAAACAATCCATTATTTTGAGCCTTGTTTCAGATGGATTCGCCTCTCTCCCTGGACACCTTACCCTTCCTCACTTCATAAGTCACAGGCTGTCTAGACCAGATTCAAGGTTCGCCCAGCAAAGATTGCATTCACAGGGTCACAGGGAGGAAGGAGGGGGCAGGCACTTTCAGACCGGAGGATGGAGCTCTGATTTATGTCAGCTGCAAATGTAGGTTCTGAGCAGGACGCCTGTACCGTTCCCTTCTGAACAGGAAGAACACTGACGAAACGCAGTCGACGGGCAATGCAGCATCCATGATGAACACATTAACATAGTAACAGGTTATCTGAACAGGATTCCCATGGTAACTACTAGACAACTACTGCATGCATCCTAAGAAATCCCATTGCCCAGACGATCCTTAACTGTGTTGTAATTACAAAAGAACATCAAACTTCCTTTACAATTTATGACAAAGCACATGAACCACAGTTCTTCATTAACCACGATCAGAAGTCCAACCGTAACAACAAGTAATACTGAAATCTTGGCATTTACCGTTATTTCACTGTTTGCATTCTACCTCAAACACAGGGACTGGAAAGTTCATGACCTCACCGACCTTTCACACACATTTCACTCAAGGCAAAGGTCAAAGGGCAGAGGCGGGGCTCAACACTTTCTAGCCTAATAAACTAGAACGGAAAAAATCCAATGCCATTTGGCTTTCTCACAATTGTGATCACAGCAGGAGAGAGAAACAACTAAACTGAATTTTGTGAACTGGTTAGCAGAGGTCGTTTCATTGCTACAGTTGGCATTCATGAGAACACAGACAAGCAGAGCTCATAAACTGTCACTTCACAGTGAAATATATGCTCAGTCGTTTCCCAGGGCTTTGCCTTCACATACGCTGAGGACAGGGGAAATGTGATGGAGGAGAACTGAGAAACAGTCAGAATCAGAGCCAATGTCCTCACGCACTCAGGGCTGCGGCTCTGGCTCATGGTTTCAGTGCAGACAAGCAAACGGATCACTGACAGCAACAACTTCCCCCACGAGGCTGCTGCTGCAGAGCCACCACTTCTCATGACGAACAGCCAGTCGTCAACCATTTTTCAGGGAGAGCTCAACTCCTACAACCTCCCAAGAAGCACCTGTGTTACTCCATTCAGGCTTGTACCAGAGCAATCTTGGGCAGGACATGAGAAAACAATGCAAGGTCCAGATGTCTCAACACTAGGAGATTATGAATGGGGGAACAAAGGAGAAAAATAATAATCCTTATAAAAGAAAAAAATGCAACCCAACCACATTGCATGCACGTCAGCCACGTGCACTTGCCAGGGTACCCCAGTCTACCCCACCCTCTCTCCCCTGCCAACGTCCTTCTTCCGCAGGGAATGCCGCCCCCTTTCTTTCGACACAGACGACTCTGCTCAAGAGTGAGCTCCTCCCGCGGTCCTCACTCTCCTGACTCAGTGTCACAGTGTGTCCCACATCCTCACATTGCATGACTCGCACCTTAAGCCTCGGTTCTGTGACGATCTCCGCGTCGGGAGCAGTCAATGTTTCGGGTATCATGAGCACTGGGCAGGACACCCAGGACACATCGGATGCCCAGAGAATGAGGGAGGGAGGAAGGAGATGGGGGAGAAATAAAGGACTTGGCGTCACTCGCTGACTCGCTGAGCCAAAACCCCTCCCATGACTTTCCCGGGGATCACCCAAACGCTGCATGGGATCACCCTGGGCTGCTAGGGCAGAGGCCTGTAAGGGGAAACACATACTTGCTGGGGATGAGCACTGCCTACGAGCCGCTCTCGCTTGTTCAGGGACAATACTGCAGATGTCGCTGTGAGGTCTGCCCGATTCCAGGATGTTCAAAAGATTAACAAGAGCTGATGGTGTCTAGAGGTACAGTGAGAGGTGGCTTCAAAGAATTATTTTCCAACAAGTAAGGATAAACAAGGATGTGCCTTCTTGCATGAAGACAGTTGCGGTCATTTCTGCTCAGTTTGCACATAGACTCACTTAAGCACAGCTGCCGGATGCCCTCCAGTGCTTTTCAACACTGATCATCATTAGCTACAGCAAGAGCACAGTTGGGATTCAAGGTCATCTGCTTGACAAGAGACACTGAAGGCCTGTTTTTGTAGCAGGCCACGAGAGGTGGGTCTCAAGCCGGTTCTGGTGCTCTGGGGCACCTGCTGGGACAAGGGACTGATGGCGACAGCCACGAGGCAGACCCGGCTGCAGAAGTCCATAGAGAGATGCAAGCTAAGGAGGATCCTTCTCTAGCAGGTCATCAAAGCATCTCCCAAGAGCTCCTTGAGTCAACACAGGAAGGCTGAGTTCCCAGGGAGGCTGGCGACAGTGACAGGGAAGACAAAGAATGAGCAAAGGCACAGCGGGGTCCATGGCTCCGAGGATGCGGCCGACAGCCCCGGACATCTGGAGAGAAGCAGGTCTATGAGCGACAGCACTGCCCGGAGCAGAGGAACACAGGGAACAAGCGAAGGATGCGTTTTATAATGATTCTGCATTTTATAATCAGTGTTCTGGCCCAAGAGGGCTTCATGAAAAGTGAAACTTCAGTTGAGAAAGAAATTTCTTACCTCTTACAAGAATGTATTTCTTGCCCACACTGCAGCTCACTAGGCTAATCCTCTGCCTGCGGTGCCGGCACACTGGGTTCTAGTCCTGCTCAGAGCACCAGATTCTGTCCCGGTTGCCCCTCTTCCAGTCCAGCTCTCTGCTGTGGCCCGGGAGTGCAGTGGAGGATGGCCCAACTCCTTGCGCCCTGCACCTGCATGGGAGACCAGGAGAAGCACCTGGCTCCTGGCTTCGGATCAGCACAGTGCACCAGCTGCAGCGCGCCGGCAGCGGCAGCCATTGCGGGGTGAACCAACGGAAAAAGGAAGACCTTTCTCTCTCTCTCACTGTCCACTCTGCCTGTCAAAAAAAAAAAAGAATGCATTTCTTGCAATAATGGGTGAACTAACTCAGTAGCATAGTGGGAGTGATAAGGAAGGGCAGATTCAAGAAACATTTAGGAGTTGGTACTGAGCTTTAGATCAGACTAAGGCACTTAAGGACTGGGACATTTAAACAGGATGATTGACTTTCACGTTGCTGGCCTGGCAGGGAGCATGACTGGTGCTCCAGCCCACGAAGAAGGCTACAGAAGGAAGGTTTGTCAGCACAACTCTGCTGGCTTGAGTGTCTATTGTCAGTGAGACACCCATCTGACACACCTGATGGGCAGGCAGTATTTCTGTGCTGAACATGAAGAAGAAAAGAGTGATTTGGCAATGATGGCCATGGGCATCCCCGATCTCTAGGACCTGTAGAAACAACACAATGCTTGGGAACAGGAACAGAACATAGAGAAAGAAGACAACAGGCAGGCCACATACCTGTGTTCAAGGTGCGGCATGCGTGAGGGCAGGCACTTGCAGATCCTGCCAGACCTGCATCTAGTCCATCGACCAACCCCAGGCATGCCACGTGCTAAGTTCAATGGAAGGATGTCAGAACTCTCTTCTCCATACAGAGAAACCTAAAATACATAGTTCTTTACTGTCCCATGAAAGCATTTTGACAAAGAAGGAAGTTTGTCCATAGACAGGCAAATACTCAGAAAAAAAAATTGCAAAGAAATGAAATGTAATAATGACACATTGAACAAAATGGAATGCACTGAACACATATATTCAAACAGGTCCCAGTTAAACTTTTAGTAATCAGACACAGTAGATCAAGGTCCATAACGCTGACTGAATAACGTGATTTCAGGATCAGAAATCAGGATCTGCTCTCCCTCTGCTGGCAGGGAGCTACAGAAAGGTCTCTGCCAAGTTAGCAAGACTGGAAGTCTTCCCTAGAAATTCAAGAGGAATTTCCTCTTTCTTAATCTAATATTTAGTGTACATTATGCTTAAAAATTATAAACACTTTTCATAAAGGTCCGCATTCCTTTCTAAAGATCAGAATGATTTTCTAATGTCTCCTTTTAAAAGTCACCTTATCTCTACTTAGTCTCTTTCCAACAAACAATTTTATACACCTTACAACTACTGTATTTCTGTCTCTATAGGACACCAACAACCCAGATACAACAGTGAACGGTTCACACGTACTGAATGTGGATCGTGGCTGCCCACCCTTCCAGGGCTTCAACTGAGTTTGGACATCATAGGAAGAAATCTTTAGTTCTATAAGAATATATGGTGAACCAAGAGGTCAAGTTCCTGAAGAACTTTGGACTGAATGACTCCTTCCAATTCCTTCTCAGCAAAATCTACTAGTTCAGTCTTAAGATAAATGAAGCAATTCTCAAGCCCAGGGTGCACATCAAAATCACCGTGTGACCTTTGACATCACAGATAATCAAGTCCCAGTGAAATTACTAAAGCCCAAACGAATGTTTTTTCTCTCAGCACCCCAACCACATGCCTGCAACATCTCCTGGATTGTCAATCACCTTTAATCAGCAAGGGTGTAATTTTCCCACAAAAGACTCTAGGAGGGACCTTGCTTTTTTAAAATCCCCTCTTGCCAGTAACAGAAACATCCAACTCAACGTGTGTATTTGTTGACCGATGTGTTTTTTAAAAGATGTGTTGATTATCAAATTAAGCCATGCTCGATAACGACGGCGCACACAGGTGTTGGCTATGGAGAAGGCACTGTACAGCAGCCCAAATTGTTGACAAGGGTATTCAAATTGTTCAATGCTTTCATGTGTTTTTGATGATTTGGTGAAATAAGGAATTTTGCAGATGTCAAGAAAGGAATTTTTAATAGTTGTTATGTGGATTGAAGTAAATACATTAGTAGCAGGAGGCCTCATTTACATTTCAGATCAGACAGAGCAGCGAGGAGAACTTGCCTGAGCTCATGAGACTCAACTATTAGATCTTTATGTTTCCCGTAATCCTGTATGAATTTTATGAGCACCCAAAAACCCTTTTATGTTTATTAGAATCCCTGGCCCTAAATGGAAATGGTTTCCAAGGTAAAGTTACTAAAGAAAGTAATAGAATATCTGAAAGAATTTGTCTCATGAATAAAATATGACAACGTGGTCGTGAGGTAGAAACAGGAGACTGCAAGAAAGGTAGCCTCGGCTGCTTTGTGAAGTTTTCCTTTCATCTTGAGAGATATTGTGTCTTTCTTCCTCAAGAGCAACAATTGACACTGATTACTTAGCAACGGCGTAAGCCCTGGCATGGTCCAGCTGTGATAATGGAACCATTGATGCTGCTTTAATGTACTTAGGTCCCGAGAATGGCATTTGCAAATCCAACTATGATCTGGGCAGAATCCTCTTTGCAAGTCTGGCAGGGTTAAGAGCAACTCAATAGGGCTCTCTGATACAGCAAGTCACAAGGTAAAGCAAGAGGGGTTGGGGTTAAGAATGTGAACCGATCTGCAGAAAGTTCTAGATACTGCTAATACGCACACCGACCACTTCATTACGCTTCATCCACTGTTGGACATTTATGATGTGCAAATTTTAATAACACTGCAGAAGCACTCATGTATCACCCCCCACACAGTCTTTCAAAAGCTGAAAGAGCTAACTTCACTTATGTTTTATTTATGTCTGTTAACTGGTATTTGGCTTCATATTCCCTCTTACTAATGATCATGCAACGTATTTTTTGCAAGCACTTGTCATTACCTAGTCTTCACCAATCTCTCTACTGGAGTGGTTTCTCTTCTGTATTTACATCAGCTGAACTTTGCATATAAGAAACATATACCTTGGTCTGTTACTCTTGATGCAAACAGTTGATTTTTTTGATTAAGGTTTTGCTCAAACTTACTGCTATGTGTTGGACACTTCACCTTCGGTGCCACAGCGCTGGGAGGAGAGGCTCATGGGACGTGCTACGCCCTGGCTGAACAGAGGGAACACACAGGTGCCCGAGTCGTGGCAGTGGTTGCTCATCAGAGGAGGAGCGCTGTTCCCCTTTGATTCCTTCTGTCCCTCCCTCTGTCTCGCCCTGTGTTCTGCTCTCAGTCCTTCCTCCCCACCCCCACCACCTCTTCAACTTTCTGCCATGGGATCCTGGCCACAAGGGCTCCTGCGGGATTCTCAGCCCCCAGTCCTGGACCTCTCAACTTCCAGAGAAGTGACCGAACTTTTGCTCTTTATAAATTACTCAGTCTGCACCCGCACATTGACACCACAGGTAGAGCCACTGCCTGTGGCACCGGCTTCCCCTATGGGTGCCAGGTGAGAGACCCGGCTGCTCCACTTGCAATCCAGTTCCCTGCTAACCCACCTAGGAAAGCAGCAGAAGATGGCCTGAGTGCTTGTGCCCCCACCCATCTGGGAGACCTCGAAGAGGCTGCTCGCTTAGTCCTGACCCAGCCCTGCCATGGTGGCCATTTGGGGAGTGAACCAGTAGATAAAAGGCCTTTTTCTCTGTCACTTAGCCTATCAAATAATTTATTTAAAAAAGGAAATCATAATACATTTGAAAATAAATAAATTACTCAGTCCAAGCTGTTGTGTTTTGGAAGCGCAAAACAGACAAAACCACTAAGACAATGCTTTTCCACGTCCCACACTGTGTTCCTCCTCGCTTCAGAAGGCCGTCCCCACCTCCAGCATGTGAGACAGCACACCCTTTCTCCCAGCACACCACAGGACTGCTGGTGAGAGCACTGCTGCATTTACTTAAATTTAGGTTCATTCATCTGGAATTTACTTCCATATGTAGTGTTAAGTAGGATCATCAACAATTTTTTCCAAGCAGATAGGTGATCATAAAATGCCTTTAGGTATTTAATTATAAACATACCTAGGGGGTGACTTAGCACATTCTGTACAACAGCTCATGTTTGTAAGGACCAAACAAAGAGCAGTGTCCTTTATATGCAAAATGTTCCGTGAATTACAAAGAAGCAGAGAATATGAATCTAACTACACTGGGTAATCTGTATTCTTTGAAAATTATTTCTTGTATGTTTCTCACAAACACTTGCAGAACACTCACCAGGCAGCTTTATAATGTACGTTTGTCTCATCAGAACATGTGACATTTTGTAGGACAGCCCATACACCCAATCACAAGTAAGTCTCAGCAAACTGAAGAAGAATGAAAGCAGATCACACGTCTTCTCAGACTGCAAAGAAACCAGGAGGAAGAAGAACAAAGGAACATCCACAGATTCACAGAAATGAAACAACGGAGTGCTCAATGACCAACGGACCACTGAAAACTGAAAAGGAAACCACATACAAATCTTCAATGAGATGATAAAAACAAAACCTATCAAAACCTGTGGGACACTCAAAAGCAGTATTAAGAGAGAAGTTGTAACAGTCAATGCTCACATGAAAAAAACACATCTCATACTGACAATGTAATCATGCATCTCATCAACTTAAAACCCACCCACAATTATCACAAGATATACTAAGAATCAGAGCCAAAATCATTTAAAGTAAGTCTTAAAAAACACAAAAGATGAACAAAATGAAGAGTTTGGTTTTTCTGAGAATATAGACAAAACAAGCCAACTGTTAGCCAGACTAACAAGAAAAAAGTAGAAAAACCTCAAATAAAATTTAAACAGATTAATTTCTTGATACAAATCACCCAGCAAGATTAAATCAAAAGGAAATAGAATAGCCAAATAGTCCCATAACCAGCACTGACACTGAAGTGGTCAAAGTCTCCCTTCAAAGAAACGTCCAGTACCTGTTGACTTCTCTACACATTTCTACACAATATTTTAAAAATTACTAAGTACAATACTTTTCAAAATATTCCAAAATACTGAAAAGCATGAAACTTTGCCAAATTTTTTTAAGAGTTGAGCACTGGCCTAATACCAAAATCAAGAGAGGACCCAACACATAAACATAACTACAGACCCAATACCTTGATGAACATAGACAAAAATGTTCAACAAAATACCAGAAAACTGAATCTGAAATACATCAAGAACATCATACACCACCAGCAAGCAGCATTTCACCCAGAGATGCAAAGATGGTTCAATCCTGGCAAATCTATAAATCACATCAACAGAATGTAGAACCAAAGTCCTATCATCAGCTGATGCACACAATTTGATAATATCCAACACCCTTACATGATAAAAAAAATCTCAAAAAATTAGGTATAGAAGGAAGGTATGACAAAATTTTAAACGCTAAATATGAAAACCCAACAGTCAATATCATACTGAATATTAAGATTTAGAACAAGACAAGAATGTCCACTATCACTTTTTTATCAAGAGCAATTAGGGAGGACAAAGAACAAAAGGGCCTCAAACTGGACAGGAAGCAGTCAAAAAGTGTCCACGTTTGCTGATGACATGAGGTTGTACATGGAAAACCCTGAACCAAGAAGAGGTGGAATTGATAAATAAATTTAATAAACAGGACACAAAATCAACAAAGAACACTAACATTTTTCTACACCAGCAATGATCTCACTGAAATAAAGAAATCTCATTCCAATAGCTACAAAATTCCAAATATTTAGTTATAACTTTAACCAAGGAAGTCAAAGTTCTGTATAATGAAATGTGTAAAAAAAAAAAGTAATGAAATAAATCAAGAACACAAGAAGAAAATGGAAACACATTCCTTGATTTTTGACTGGAACATTTAATATCAACAAAATGTCTCTACTGCCTAAAGCTATCTACAAACTCAGTACAATCCCTATCAAAATACCAGTGTAATCCTTCACGAAATTAGGGAAAAAAAAAAAAACTAATATCCATATAGAGTAAAAAAAGACCCCAAACAGCCAAAGCAACCTCAGGAAAAGCAAAAAAAATCAAGCTAGAAGCATCACAACATCTGAGTTCAAAGCAAACTACAAAACTATAGTAACTAAAACAGTATGGTACCAGCATGAAAATCAGCACACATATCAGTGGAACAGAAAACCCAGACATTAATCCATATACACGCAGCCAATTGATTTTTACAACAGTAACAAGAACATAAAATGGATCAAGGACGGTCATTTCAATAAATGGTGTTGGCAAAATCGCACGTATATATGTAAAATTCAATTCAAACCCACATCTGTCATCATATACAAAAATTAACTCAGTGTGGGACAAACATGCACTTGTAAGACCAGAAACTCTGACACTGCCAGAGCAAACAGGGGACCACGTGGAGACTCTGGTGTGATGACTTCTTGGGTAAGACCCCAAGAGGACAGGCGAGAAAGCAGACAGACAGGACTGCATGCACCTTAGAAGCTTCCGCACAACAAAGCAAACATGAAGAGACGTCCAACAGAATGGGAGAAAGCATCAGCAAGCTGCTTATCCAACAAAGGGTTAATATCTAGAACTACCAGAAATCCAAAGGACTCAGTAAGAAAGAAAGCAGCCAGTCTCCTTAAGAGATAGGAGAAATGCCTGAAAATACAGTTCACAAAAAGCACAAATGATCAACAAACACGTGAAAAATCCCCAGTCCGCAGGGAAACGCACATCAGGATCACCACTAGCTATCAGCTGAGCCCTGTTGGAATGGTGTCAGCCCCAAGACCCCAGGCGCCAGTGCTGGCAGCAGAGGGGT
Organism: Sylvilagus bachmani; assembly: GCA_015711505.1. Taxonomy (NCBI): domain Eukaryota; kingdom Metazoa; phylum Chordata; class Mammalia; order Lagomorpha; family Leporidae; genus Sylvilagus; species Sylvilagus bachmani. The sequence continues at coordinate 4,425,622 of CM027393.1, forward strand.
GGAGAACTCCTGCTGTTGGTGAGAATGCAAATTCCTGCAGCCACTGTGAAAACATGAGGATTTCTAAAAAAAAAACAAAGAAAAACAAAACTAGAAACTCAACTGCCAGAGGACGCAGCAACCCCATTACTGAGAACACACTCAAAGGACGTGAGCACCACATAGCCAAGAGACACCTGCTCCACCACGTTCCTAACAGCACTGTTCCCCAGGGCCAAGGTCAACCAAGGCGTCCAACAAACAAATCCAAGAAAAAAAACGCACACACACAAACACACAACGGACTATTATTCAGTTTTATACACACACACACACACACACACACACACCCCTACCTATCTATCTATGAAACCCTGGCATTTGCAACAAAACAACAGAACCAGAAGACATTGGGTTGAGCAAAATAAGCCACAGAGAGACCAACACCACACGTTCCACCTATGGGTGGGAGCTAAAATTAAAAAATAAGACAAAACCCAGCCTCAACCTACAACAGTGATTACTGTAGGCTGGGGGTGTGGGAGTCGGAAAAGCTCTTTGGTCTGAAAACAACAGGGGAAGCCGAGTGTGCTTCATTAATTGTGACAAACACTCCGTGATGGGCTGGTAGGGAGAAATGGGGTAAGATGTACACAGCAACTCACTGTATCACTACTTCACAGATTTTAAAATAGATTTTAAATTACAGAAAAAATGTACAAACACTGTGAGTTTTATGTACACAGATTTTTTTTAAAGGTCATGAGGGCAGGAGCCAGCGATGTGGTACAGTAGGCTAAGTCTTCGCCTGCAGCACCGGCATCCCATATGGGCGCTGGTTCTAGTCCTGGCTGCTCCTCTTCCTATCCAGCTCTCTGCTAATGCGCCTGGGAAAGCAGTAGAAGATGGCCCAATTCCTTGGGCCCCTGGACTCACACGGGAGTCCAGCAAGAAGCTCTTGGCTCCGACTTCAGAATGGCCTAGCTCTAGCTGTTGCAGCCATGTGGGGAGTGAACCAGAGGATGGAAGATTTGTCTTTCCCTCTCTAACTCTCAAATAAATAAATAAAACCTTAAAAAAGAAAAGAAGGTCCCAAGGGGTGCTCTATTGTGTTCCCAACTCTCTACTGAAATTATCTGTTGCCTGGGCCCCTCGTCCATGCTCACTGAGGTCATCTGGGAAAGGGACCGCATCCTACTTTGCAGTAGCAGGAAGACTCAAAGGCAGGTGTTCCTAATGATGGATGAAGATCACGCGCAAGGTGCCAAGCTTGGCTCTCGAGAAAACGAGGAAAAAATACCTAGTGCCTATGACGGACTGTGGCCCAGCAAGGGGCTTCAACTCCAGACAGACAGACAGACAGACACTGGGCATGGACATCTCCTGGGGAGAGAGCAAGCAAGAAAAGCAATCGGAAAAGCCTCCGTGGGCGGGGCCACAATGCAGACATGTTTGAGAAACACGGCTTTGAAAGACACACTCGATAAAGGTTTGTTCTTCATTTTCAGTAAATTTTTTTTTAAAGAGAAGGAAGGGATTAATTAATTCATACTCTTTTCTGCCACTGACTACTTGGGTGACTGCAAAAGCCGTTTAACTCGTCCTCATCTAATCCACGTCACACTCGGCTGGTGAGAGATGAAGGCAGGGCGCTTGTGTGGCAGCACTTGGCAAACAGCATGGAAACAGCACCAGCTTCCAGGCCTCGGGACTGCATTGCCAGAGCGCTTCTCGTCTTCTCTGCTCTGCAAGCTCCCGCTTAACCCTTAGGACACAGCGTTTGTCATCTGCAGATTATTTACTGGCTTCAGGGAATATACTGCTCTCCTGTGCACATCTCCACTAATGACCTGGCGTGTCCACAGCCCCTTCCTGCAAACTAACTTGTTTTTTTCCTTTTAATTTGAAAGGCATAGAGACAGAAGCAGAGACAGATCGTTCCAGTCACTGGTTCCGCTCTCAAATGCTTGCACAGCCAGGACTGGATCAGGTCAAAGCCAAGAGCCTGCGACTCACTCTGGATCTCCTCCAACAGCGGCCGAGACCCAAGTAGTTGAGCCATGAACTGCTGCCTCCCAAGACGCACAGCAACAGGAAGCCAGCCTGGAAGCAGAGCGGGGATGTCAACCAGCGGAGGCACCAGCATGGAATGCAGGAGTCCTAAGCCATCTGTACCACGGGGCCAAACACCCACCCCAAGCCCGAGACTTCAGAACTCAGGGTTTCAGGCTCACAAACACTAAGGAGAAGAATGTGAACCAAACCAACTATAAATTCTGAGGTCCAGCACGGGCGTGTCCTGGATGAGCCAGCTTCCTCAGTTTCCTGTCCTGTCACTGCCGTGCAGGGTGACCAGGAGGAACCTACTACCATCCACACCCAGACTTCCGAGGACTGAGCTCTGAAGCACTGTGGAAAAGCCAGCCTGCATCGTGCGGGAATCATGCCATTGGTGGACACGCAGCATCCCAGGCACATGCCACAGCTGGCAGTAACTTTTCAACCAAATGCTCGAATAAGCAGCATGACAAGGCAGTCCCACGGCTCCTCTAGTATTTAAATAAAACAACATAGTGAGTGATCAGCTAATAAATCCTGCAGAGACCTAACTGAATCTGTGATTTCCAGAAGACAAGAGGGGCTCTCAAAGGTTTTCATGTACAAGCCGCATGCTCACAGCTGAACACACGCATCCTTTGTGTGATGTAGGGATGCAGAAGTCTCCGAGCGTGGAGCATGGACTGGGACAACTTCTGGGGGCCTGTGGGCACGCGATGGAGCGCGGCTGTGATCACAATGTCGGCCAGCAGGAAAGCACCCCGAGGCGCTGTGCACAACGCACCTCTGGACGGTTCTCTCTGAAGATCGCCTTTGTGATCCTGCCATATCCTATTTTGCCAAAGGCATGGTCTGAATGGTGACTGGGCTCATTTCCTGGCCATGCAAAGACAAGGCTTGCAGCAAACTACGCACAGGGGAGCCCTGCTCTGAGTTCACGTGCTTCCCAGTGGGTGGTGCTTCAGACACGAGCGTCACAGCTCACAGCTCCGTGACTCTGTCCGCAATAATGCAGCAGGACGGATCCGATTCTGGGAGCTTCCAGATTTTCCAAACATGGCAAAATAAGTAGATAGGAAGGTAGACACACACACAGAGACAAGTAAGAGGGAGGTGAGCTGACAAGGAGGCAATGAAGACAGAGATAAAGAGAGAGAGCGGGAGTGCGCCTGGACCCATGGTGAAGTCGGGCAGGACCAAGAGAGCATCCTCTGGAAGAGGGACTTGTGACACGATGTCCTCCGGCACCTGACCCACACGACATGCACCCACATCCACTCGGAACTGCGGCATCTGTCGAAGTAGACAACTGGGAAACTCGGGCTGAGTCAGGCCCAGGACACTGGAGGCAGCGGCACTGGAAGTGGGCGGCTGCGACGTGGACCGGCCCTCTGATCCGGGAAGCTGGTGCTGCAGTGGGTGGCTCCACCTGCAGCGCCGCCCGCCAGTCCCAGCGATGAGCCTGCCTGAGACCATGAGGCTGCACGTGATCAGAGCCCAGTGTCCAACCTATCACTGTGAGGCCACAAGATAACACAAGGCTCTTTGCACCTGATTCTGGAGCTAGGACTCCTAGCGCTCAAACTTGGCTCAGCAACACTTGGTCCTGTTTCTTCTGCTATGCTGTAGTGAGAAATTAAAACAAAACTTTGGTAGCCTTCACTCATGGAACAGCTGTTGTATTGAGCATTATCTTTTATTTGGCTTACGAAGCACAGCTGAATGAATGCAATGAGCTCTTAAGTGTTATTAAAAGTATCTGCAGGCCACGCAGGGAGACGCAGAGCCCAGAGAGGGTGCTTCCACCGTTCTGTGACAAGTCCCTTCTGTCTGAGGCCCGCATCATCAAGGACGAGCTCAACAGAGAAATCAGAAAACTGCTGAGCGACAGTTCTTTTTAATAGCATTTGTTGAACTCTTAGTATAGCGTTCATCTTCTGTGTATAAAGTTAATTGAAAATAGATCTTAGAGAAAATAAGAATGGGAATAAAAGAGGGAGGAGGAAGAAGGGTGGGCGTGTGGGTGGGAGGGCGGGGACAGTAGGAAGAATCACTATTTCCTAAAGTTGTATTTATGAAATGCACAAAGTCTGTATACCTTAAATAAAATCTTTCTGGGGAAATATATCAATAAATAAAAGAGCAGAGAAGCCAAAAAAACAAAACAAAAGTATGCCCAGTCATATTTCACTTGTATCATGTTCAAGACGGAAGCGAGAATCCTCCTTACAGCAGAAACACAACTGCCCACTGCCCGCCCCAAGAGCCAGGGAACCCTTCCAGTGCTGCGGATGAGAACAAACTGAACACAGAACACTGGACATCCGCCAGTGCTGGGACCCACCTGCCAGCCAACAAGACTGTTCACTCAGGAGCCGGCCCTGCAGCACCGGTTAAGCCACCACCTCAGTGCAGGCACCCCGTATGGGCGCCAGTTTGAGTCCCAGGCTGCTCCACTTGTCCAGCTCCCTGCCGATGGCTTGGAAAAAACAGCAGAAAACACAAGTGCTTGGGCCCCTTAACACACGTGGGACACCTGGAAGAAGCTCCAGGCTCCTGCCATCAGACTGGCCCAGCTCCAGCCATTGCAGCCATTTGGGGAGTGAACCAGTGAATGATAGATCTGTGTGTGTGTGTGTGTGTGTGTGTGTGTGTGTGTGCGCGCGCGTCTCTCCTGCTCCCCTGTCTCTGTGTAACTCTTCCTGTCAAAATAAATAATTTTTTTAAAAAGCCTGTGCATTCAGGCCCCTGTGAGATCTGCTTCCTGTCTCAGCACTGTTACTTTGTTCTCTCTGCCCAACAACCCTCGTGGTGTACGACTTTAGAGTTATTCTGCAGAAGTCATCTATAAGCGAGCAACTGCCACAGGCCAAAGACGGTATCACACATAAGGTCAACATTGAGAATCAGAAAACACAAGCTACACTGCTAAGAAATTCCTCCTCCACACAACACAATTCTTTAACAACAACCACCGCCGCTAGCCCTGACTGCGTTCCTGCCGATGCACTGGAGCAGGCAATGCCTCATCCTGGCCTCCCACCTCCCAGGCTGCTCTCACTGCAGGGGCGGGGTCCAGCAAGACACATTCACTTTCTCGAAGCTTCCTGTGGAGCACCAGGAAGGCTCAGAGGACACAGGAAGTCAGAAGGACCACAGGGCTGGCTGCAGAACTGCGGGCAGTTTCTCACTGGTCTCTGAGCTCACAGGAGCAGTCTGTAAGGGGCCCCAGGGCACTGACACATTCCCTGTGCAAGAATGGGACGGCGGAGCGGGATACTTCCTTCATGTCAAGTGAGTATCATTAACAGAGACCATCTCTCAGAGACATCCCCAGAGAAAAAACATTAAAGCTACATATAATATTTCTAATGCATGTTTGCTGTTAATTGGGGGCATTTCTAGATGTGCCAGACCGCTTATTAAACCATTCCACATAAAAATCAGATATGCATATGTGTATTCACACACAGAATTACTGAGGGTTATCTTAACTCCCGCTAATGATGACATGTGAAGCATCACTCAACTATGACATAGGAGAACGGTGGGTAAACCCCGGGGTGGAAGTCGTCAGGCTTGGTGGCTCATGTGTCACTTACTGCCACACCATCTCTGTTTCTTAAAACAAGTGCACATAATTCTAAATCTAGTATCAGTAAGTTATGGTTAGCTAAAATATACACTCAAATCACAGTTAAAAAGCTATGCAAAAATGGTGTAGCAATGTTATTGTTATCTAGTATTCTCCTTTTTAGTATTTACCAATAATGTACGTACATTTAGCACAACGTCTACGTTAACAATATTCTAAACTTTAGGTTGCAATAATACTAGCAGAGTGTATTTAGAGATCAAAGTGGATAAACATACAGAATCTCCTTTTAATTGAGTGTGGGGCTATGTACTGATTTTTTTATTTGCAAAGCAGTTACAGAGACAGAGATAGAGACCTTCCACCCACTTGTTTCACTCCCCAAGTGGCCTCGACAGGCAGAGCTGGATCATGCTGAAACCCGGAGCCACGAACGCCACCCCAGTCTCCCACAAGGACGGCAGGTGCCCAACGTCTTGGCCCATCATCTGCAGTCATCCCAGTTCCATCAGCAGAAGCAGAATCAGACACAAAGCGGCTGGGATTGGAACCGAGGCTCCCACGTGGATGCCGGCGTCACAAGCAGCAGCCTAACCTGCTGTGGCCCCACGCTGGCCCCAACGTTCACTGACGTTCGAGAGATGTCTTTGATTGTGCAAGTAACATACAGCACTACTACCTCTCAAATACTGTTATATAAAATAAAGAAAACTGTACAAGCTGGGGCTGGCTGAGGCGCAGCAGGTTAAAGCCCCGGCCTGAAGCACCAACATCCCATATGGACACCGGTTCTAGTCCCGGCTGCTCCTCTTCCAATCCAGCTCTCTGCTGTGGCCTGGGAAGGCAGTAGAAGATGGCCCAGGTCCTTGGACCCCTGCACCCACGTGGGAGACCTGGAAGAAGCTCCTGGCTCCCGATCAGCACAGCTCCGGCCATCGTGGCCATCTGGGGAGTGAACCAGCAGATGGAAGACCTCTTTCTCTGTCTCTACCTCTCTAACTCTGTCTTTCAAATAAATAAGTCTTTTAAAAAATTACACAAGCTGTCAATACATAAATATACATAAGCATTTTTTGGTGACTGAACGTGCTGAATGTGAGATCGTGAAATACAAACCCATAGTGACATACACAGCGAACTGACTCAGTGTGAACACGTAAAGGCACCGGAAGGTTAGCTGCAATTGCTTCCCCGTCAGAGAAAATTAAAATATTCTATTACCTGACAACTGCTTTGACAGTTTTACTCTTTCAGATCCAGCAAAGCCGAGGGCAGAGGCAATTCTCTGGATGAAGCCGTGGCAAAGAACGATCGTAAGGATAACATCTAAAACCGAAAGCCCAGGGAGTATAAAATCACTGAATTACGGGAGAGCAGATAGCCAGAAACAATGCGGACGTGAAGACAGAAGCAATGATTAAAGCAAGCCTCACACGTGCAACCTGTTCCAGCAGGAGCCTTCTGAGGCCCACGGGTCTCGGGGGTTTTACCAGACCAGGAACGGCAGGCCAGGCTGCGGCTGCAGCGTACCTGGGCTGTGCGAGTCCAGACCAGGGCTGCACCGCGGAGAGCTGCCAACTCGCCCACCGCGCTCCCTCCGAAACCCCAACAGCAGCACCTGGCACACAGGTTTTCACTGTGTTTAGGGCATGCAGCACCTCAAGGAGACAGTCAGGCCTTCTCTTTCTTATTCAAAAGGCAAAAAGACAGAGACAGAAAAAGAGAGAAAGAGAGAGAGAGAGAGAGAGATCTTCTACTTATTGGCTGAACCCCCCCCCCCCCCCAATGACTTCAACGGCTGGAGCTGCGCCAACTCCTTGGAATTCCACCTGGGTCTCCCCCATGGCCGGCAGGGAGCTGGATGGCAAGTGGAACGGCTGGGACTCAAACTGGAGCTCATACAGGCTGCTAGTTGGCCGGCACCGTGGCTCACTAGGCTAATCCTCTCCCTGAAGCGCCAGTACCCCGGGTTCAGGTCCCGGTTGGGGCGCCGGTTCTGTCCCAGTTGCCCCTCTTCCAGTCCAGCTCTCTGCTGTGGCCCAGGAAGGCAGTGGACGATGGCCCAAGTCCTTGGGCCCTGCACCAGCATGGGAGACCAGGAGGAAGCACCTGGCTCCTGGCTTCGGATCAGCACAGCACGCCGGCCGTAGCAGCCATTTGGGGGCTGAACCAATGGAAGGAAGACCTTTCTCTCTCACTGTCTAACTCTGTCAAAAAAAAAAAATCATAAATTTTTAAAAAAAGGCTGCCAGCGTTGCACGCACCAGCCCCCAGCTGGCCCACTGTAACCTCTATTCTTTCCGTACTACTTCCCCTAGAATGCAGCGTAATGAAGAGTCACCCAAGCACCCAGGATCCCTCCCAGCCTACCGCTCTTACTGAAAAATGCATGGACAGCACTGGCACTAACTCTGCATGGGAGCCACCAGCACAGAAGGCTGCAGAAACCCAGGGATCAGATAAGACGTCCCAAAGCGGCCAGAGGGTCCCGCTTCAGGGCTCTCATGGGGAACAAGGGTTGCTCTTAATGAAAACGGCCTCCCACAAACCCAGCCAACTTACAGAGGACGCGGAGTGCCTTCCCGAAGAACACCAACTATGTGCCCAATCGCTTAGCTTCGTCACTGATAACTCTGTGTGAAATTCACGAAGAAACCCTGAGGGGCAAGCCAGCTTTGACATGGTTAAATTCTCACATTTCTTAACACAGGATTAAGCAACCATAAGGGAGCATGGTCAGCCAGGACAACATGACAACAACATGCAACATGTGAAGAGTGAAGGGTACAAAACACTCCGTCTTTGAGCCCTCTACATCATCACTGCAAACCATTTGCAACTTCAATTCTTTACATTGCAGACAAACATGTTTGATTTTAAAAGGTCTCTTTTATTATTTGGAAGGCAGAGTTACAGAGGGAGGGAGTGATCTTCCATCTGCTGGTTCACTCCACAAATAGCCACAATGACCGGCACTGAGACAGACTGAAGCCAGGAGCCTACAGTTTCTTCTAGGTTTGTCATGGATGCAGGGGCTCAAGCACTGGGCCACCTTCCTCTGCCTTCCCAGGCCATTAGCATGGAACTGGCTTGGAAGAGGAGCAGCAGGAACCTGAATCAGTGCTCGTATGGGATGGCGGCTGTGGTTGGCGGCTTAACCACCACACACGGTGCTGGCCCCTTGCACATCTAAGAAGTCAGCGTCTCCACATGGCCCCACAGTCTACACTGGGATGATCCCCAGGTGGTTAGAAGTTCCTTCCAGTCTCCTCTTGCTCGTGCCGCACGCCTGGGACGGCTATAATTAAATACCACACTTCCTTGTTCACCTACGAGTGACAGCAGTCAAAATGCTGAAGTCTTTCACCCCCTTTTCCAGGACTAAATGTTTCAGGCTGAAACCACAGGATGCAGCTCCCCAAGGAGACTCTTGGAGGGCGGGCATAGGGTAGGACTCCCTGCCCACACCCAAGGGGAACATTGCATTGGGGAACAGCCCCTGTGGTCTCCGTTGCTGTCTGAGCACTGTGCAGAACAGTCAACACCAGCCTATTGTCTCATCCAAGCTGTCAAGGAGCCACAGTCAAGTCAGCTTCAGACAAGAGACTTTAGCTTATGCATCAGCTGGCACCAAGTCCCAACACGGGCGGAAGCTCCACGGTGAACCTGTGGTCACGGGCAAGGCCACGGCCAGAGTGAGGCCACTGAGAAGCGCATTCCCTAGGCCAAGGCTCTCATTCGCTCTCCCTGCCATGTGCATTTCCTCCTGTAGTGCAAGGGAGTCACTGTGCTGCTGGCATGCAAGTCACCCTGCATTCTGCCCAGGGGTTTCCTTCACCTACATTCCCTCACTTGCTATGACGCAGCCCTCTGGCCTTTGGTTGTCTAATTTTGGGCAACATAGGCAAGTACATTTCTATTTGTTCATTTATTTTCCAAATTATCCTGAAAACACCCTTTGTCTTAGAGAAACACAATACACCAATATGACTTCCTAGATAATAGCTGCTACCTTCTTAGTCATTTCATCTTTGAATAAACACAGTTTCTACTGTGCCCTCTGCTCTCTGTCTCCTGCTTGACCCTGGGAATGCTGTCCATTATTAAAGACAGGAGTTCTTGGCTGGCGCCATGGCTCACTAGGCTAATCCCCCACCTGCGGCGCAGGCACAAGGGGTTCTAGTCCCGGTCGGGGCGCCGGATTCTGTCCCGGTTGCCCCTCTTCCAGGCCAGCTCTCTGCTGTGGCCCGGGAGTGCAGTGGAGGATGGCCCAAGTGCTTGGGCCCTGCACCCCATGGGAGACCAGGAGAAGCACCTGGCTCCTGCCTTCAGATCAACATGGTGCGCTGGCCGCAGCGGCCATCGGGAGGTGAACCAACAGAAAAAAGGAAGACCTTTCTGTCTCTGTCTCTCTCTTTCTCTCTCACTGTCTAACTCTGCCTGTCAAAAAAGAAGACAGGAGTTCTTGTAATGGACCTCGGCAGACTGGTGCAGTACTGCTGCTCTTGCATCCTCCTTTGCTGGTTTCTGTGCTGTCTGTCTGGAGCACACACCTTTAGGGAACTTCTCAAAAAGGTTGAGACCCAGGGAACCTTCTGACATTGTGCATTTCCAAAGTGTCTTACCTGACCTCACCATCCGAGAACCTGACCTGGCGAACAGCCCGCTCCACCTGTGTGCAGGGGTCCTGATGCAAACTCAGCTGCTGCTAGGACGTCTGCACCTTGTGGGTGACCAGTCTGCCTGGAGGGGACACTTCAAGGTCCACTACGAAGATTCACGTGTCTGCTCAGCTGTCAGCAATTTTCTTGCAATTCCTTGATGATTTCCTCTTGCCCATTTTTCTTCTTTTACACTTCATGTTACTTCTGTCAAGGATGCTTAGCCTCAAGCTAATCTAAGTTTTTCTTAGAGACAGCTTCAACTTCACCTCCTAGCTTTTGTAACCAACTTCAACCATCTTGTTTCTGGGTGTGAAAGTCATGGTGCAGCAGGTTAAACTGTGGCCTGTGAAGGCAACATCCCATGTGAGCTCAGGTGTGCATCTACCTGCTCCACTTCTGATCAAGCTCCCTGCTAATCCACTTGGGAAAACAGCAGAGGATGAGCCACCGCCACCCTCGCGGAAGACCTGGACGGAGTTCCAGACTCTTGCCTCTGTGTGGCCCAGCTCTGGCTGCTGAGGCCATTAGCGAGATGAACCAGCAGACCAAAGATGTCTTTCTCTCCTTCTGCCCTCTTCCCCAACTGTGTAACTCTGCCATTCAAATAAAAATAAAAAAATCTTGAAAAAAAGGAAACCTTGTTTTTGGCACCCAGCCTCTGCATACATGGATTCTGCCTTCATTTCCCAGCATTCCCCTGGAGAAGTGTGATTTGATGAGCTCAGGTGTGCAAAGACCTAACACTGAGCTGATCAAGCTTCAGTCGTCTGCTGTAACAAAGAAATCCAGGCTCATCACCACCCTGCATGAGCTCATACTTTAACTGAAGCAATTCTAAATGTTGAGTATTTAAAGGTAATTCTCTGAGCTCATCTCCATGAAGTCGGAACAGTTCTCAGGCTACTCCTGAGTCTTACGTTTTTGCCTTTGAAATCAACTGCATCATTTTTAATTCATGCGAAATTATTAACAGAAATTAATCACTATTAAGAGAGGCAAGTTGAGCAAAGTTGCTGAAGATGTAAGGATAAAAAACTGGGTTCTGTTTTGTACCCTTCAGTTGCACGCAGAAGCTAACTTCGTGGTAGGTAGCCCGAAGCCTTGGAGAGGCAGGGTAATGGAACTAGGAGGCAGGCTACAGGCGGGGCTCAGGCCAGGTCCGCCCCCAAACTCAGGCCTCTGCCCTCACACCACCTTGCTAAGACAGCAGCAGTCCCATCAGCTTCAAAGACTGACGTGGGTGCTTTGTCCAAGGAGCACGTACTCCTCTGAACCAGACACCCCGAAGAAGGAAAACAACTTAAACTCCAGGCACATTCATGCAAACATCTTCCGATTAATCCAAGCACCCCCATTGTTTACTGCGTGGCATGTCCTCGTAGAATACTTATGAAAAGGGGGGACTGAATCTTGCTTATTTGTAACAGTCATATTTTCCAGCTTTGAAATTTAGCATTAGAAACTTGTTTTATTGGCTTTATTTTGTGGTACTGTATCATTCTCCATGACATCCAGAATGAATAATTAAACAGGTAGCTGTGAAACACCACAGAAATTAATTTTAAGAGGACGAATGGGATCAGCGAACGCAGCACACACTGCACTTTACTGAAAACACCTTCAGCCATTACTCTAAATAACCCATGTCACATCCCCGGGTACTTTCCAGTGTGATTTCCTTTTGCCAGGATGAGTTATTTCTGCCACAATTTGGAGTACAGCACACCAGGAATATATATGAAAAGTCAGTTTACTTTTTGCAAAACGGGAGAATAATTAAAGATTCTTAGAGAGCTCCCCCACAAATTACCGACACCTCATCCTGACACCCATTCCTATCAGTGGCAAGGAGTGGGGGGCAGCCATCTGCTGTGGAACTGCCCCAGGGGCCCCAGCGGGAGGGGTGGCGACTTGGAGGGGTAGGGGATGGGTCCTGAGCCAAATCTCAGCCAGGACACACTCCAGGAAGCTCCCTGGCTGGACGCGGTCCCAGTAGACGGCTCAACAGTGGGAAGTGGACACCCACAGGGTTCAGTCAGTGAGACTTGGAGCTGCTGATTAGAACACTCGGCCACTGTCAACCACGTCAAGGTCACTTACGATGCTGATGGACAGCTCTCGGCTGAGCCTCACAGAGGCAGGGTCCACGCGCCCCGGGGCTTCTCCACATTCCCGCCATAAGAAGGCAGCAGGCTGGCTTCGGCATCCCGCAGGGGTCATTTTAACTGGCATGGAGACTCAGGTTTCCAGGCACAGCCGAGGGGCCAGCGGGTCCAGCACCAAAGAGAAGCTCTGAGCCACCAGGGTTGTGAGGCAGCAGTGCTAAGCCAAGCAGCATCCGAGGAAAACACACGGAATCGTAACAGGCCCTGAAAGCTGAGCGCCAGGGACGACGCTCCCCACGCCTGCTGCTTGCCCATTTTTCTCTGCCTCTCTGTTCACCGTAATTGGTCAAAGTCACGACCACAGAGCACGTCTCTTCTGGCCTTGGAGCCAGTAAGCCTGAGCGCCTTTTCTCCTAACTCCCAGGCTCAGGCTACGATTCCTGCCCGTGTGCTTGCTAAGTGACGCTTTCTCCTCCGCTGCCTACCGTCGGGCACCGCCCAGGCTGACTGACGACAGGCTGTGCCGGCTTTCTCCCACATCTGGTGCTCACGGATCCTGTGCTGACACTGTCAGCGAGGTCACGCCTCATGGACCTGGTCTGATGGATCGGGTGCCTCCTGGCAAAAACTGGATGTGAAGGGGCGGAGGACGCCTGGGAGAAGTCAGGGTCAGTGTCAGCCCTCCCTGCCCCAGCACCTCCTCGGGCCCACACAAAGCTGCCTCAGTGCGTTCAGCGTCCTGCTCACGATGCCTGAGCACACGGCACCGGCACACCAAGACTCACACAGCTCTGGACTCACATGGCAACCACAATCAAGACGCGTCCACACCGCCCTGAGCTCCTCTCTTTACGGCTTTACTTTGGCTGCAGAGGGTCAGGGTGAACAATACTTTTATTTTTATTTATTTATTTGACAGGTAGAGTTACAGAGACAGAGAGAGAGGTCTTCTTACTGTTGGTTCACCCCCAGATGGCTGCAATGGCCGGAGCTACGCCAATGTGAAGCCAGGAGCCAGGTGCTTCTTCCTGGTCTCCCATGCAGGTGCAGGGCCCAAGCACTTGGGCCATCCTCCACTGCACTCCCGGGCCACAGCAGAGAGCTGGACTCGAAGAGGAGCAACCAGGACCAGAACCCGGTGCCCATATGGGATGCCAGTGCCGCAGGGGTAGGATTAACCAAGTGAGCCACAGTGCCGGGCCTGAACAATACTTTTACCTCTGAACAAGAAATTAATACTTTTCAGCACTTTCAAGTCCTCCAGAAAATCTTAAGTACTCCTAATTTATAAACGATGGAGCTGTGAATCAGAGCTTAGTGTGTCTGCATTTTCAGAATTACTAAATGAGAAAATGAGGAGTTTACTGTCAATTCTAGACACATCCAAGAAATGCTCCCAAATTCACAACATCCATGAGCAAAGCAAAAATGAGCCAAGGGCCAGACTTTGCTTCCATGTAAACCTTACAATTCAGAACATTTTTAAGAGACTTATTTATTTGAAAGACAGTTAAAGAGAGAGAGGCAAAGATACTGCGAGATTGTCCTTTTAACAGCTGCTTCACTCCCCAACAGCCCTGACAGACAGGGCTGGGCCAGGCGGAAGCCAGGAGCCAAGAGCTTCATCCAGATCTCCTACATGGGTGCAGGGGCCCGAGACTGGGGTCATCTGCTGCTGCTTTCCCAGGTGCATTAGCAAGGAGCAGGACCCGAAGTGGAGCAGCTGGGACTTGAACTGGAGGCCAAAATGGAAGCTGGCATTGCAGGTGGTAGCCTTACCCACTACACCAAGTCAGCTCCTAGAACATTTTTATTAGGACAAAGGATACTGCTTCTGATCACTAACATCCAAGAAACGGTTTAATATCTCTAATGTTCATAATGTTCTCAGAAATTAACTATAATGGAATTTTAATATCTTTATGTTTCATCAGAAAGTCTTACAACTCAGAAATGACATCACCCAAGGTTAAATGTAGCATGTTAAAAAGGAAAAAAAAAGGCAACTTTCGGAATGAGTCAAATATACTGCACTTCTAAATAAAGAAAAAATGTCTATTCTCACTGAGAGAGGAAAGCAGAGTTCCAAGAACGCTTGAAGAATTGTGTCAGATTACTTAGGGCTGGAAAATTTCACTGTGTTCTCAATGAGAGTAGGAGTCTGGGAACCCCGGAGGGAGCCGACTCGCCCCGGGACAAGCAGTGAGCAGCCACGAGGCCCGTGTGGAACGGCAGGCTGCTCCTTCTTCCAAAGACCACTCAGCACTCACACAATCCTGGGAGGAGAGCAGGCCCTGAGCTCACTCCCCTGTGCAGCCACGGCCACCTCGCCAGCATCACTCCGGGAAAGCTCTGAGGGATTCCCAGCTCCCCCCGAGCACCTGCCTGCTAGAGCCACTGGCGCAGCAAGGAGCGCACGCGCTTCCCGGAGTTGCCATACACGCATGACAGCAAGTTCTCTTTTTACAACTGTCTCCACTAAGTCGCCCAAGCACGTGGACACAGGGTCAGTGGTGTGGCTGTGGCCACAGGGTCAGTTGGTGACAAAGTGGCAGCGCGTCCATGCTCCAAGTCAAAGACGTCCGTGAGGCAAAGCCTGGTAGGAGAAGCCTCTACTTCAAGATGCACAGACTGCCCTAGAAGGCTGGATTTTTTAACGTAGTAAAGTCTTTGATAAGCAGAGGCCTTGCATGTCTGTCAACTGCATCTTTCCTGTCGGCGTACACTCGGGATGCTAAGAGGATTCCATTCCAAAACACAATGCATCTGAAACATCCCGTGACTCCCCAGCTGCACGGGAATCCACAGAGCACCAGCGCCAGCGTCCTGGGCACCAGGCAGCTTCTCACAAAGCAGAGGTGGTCCACACCCTGAGAGGCGTCACCGTCCCAGCTCTTTCCTAACACTCACTGGACTTCCAGCCTCCTGTGTGCGGCTGGAAATGCAATCCCACTCTAAGGCACCCTCATAAGGCAAAGGAAGAGGAAGGTCGACTCAGGACTGCTGTCTTCCTCAGTCCCCAGTCTGTAGACAAACCGGAGGCATGTCTTCCAACTATCCCACCGCCCTGCTCCATGCTCTCCTAACCCTGACTCTGGGCTGCCACGTCTCTGGCAGGCTAGCCAGCCTAGAGGACCCGCGGGTGCAGAACCAAGGCCACACAGTCCATCGGAGACGGGGGAGAGCCAACCCTTGCCTAGGGAGCTGTGCCAGGTCTATATCTGCTAGCCACTGTGGCCTAGAAAGCCCTGCATTGCATCAATTCTCCTTTCTGTAGAAGGCCTTCCTTCCGAATGCAGCTGGTGGGCGGCTGCTACCAGGCCCTGCATTTGCATGGAGGCGGCAAAAAGGAGCAGGGGCCCCCACGGGACCTTCTCATCTGTTTCTACCTGAAGATTCTTCAGGGTTCCTTCAGGACCTTCTGGGTTAAAAGCACTCTCTCTCCCATGCCAGTTATTATTCCAGTGTATTAGAACACACTCTTATTATAGCTTTCTGATTCTAATTAGTTTGACTGTTTAAAATGGGCTTAAGTTATAAACCCTGCTATTACACCGCGGTTAACTGTACCGTGTGGGTGCAGCAGCAGAATGCCGTTTTCTCAACTGATCAGCAGGAAGGCAGGGTTAGGATACTTAGGTCCAGACTACAGAGGCTTGGAAAGCTGCCTTCATATCACAGCAGAGCTGGAGTGGTTCACCAGTGTGAAAAATAAATACGGAAGATTGCATGTACCAATGCCATCTCACGAGTGCAAGTGATCAACTTCAGTTCACAATTGATCACTTGATAGGTCTAAGATTCAAAGGGATCACACAAACAAGACTAGTGTCTGCTAATACTAACTGATAGAATAAACAAGGGAGAGAATGATCCAACAATGGAAGCGGGAGACACAGCAGACTTGTAGAATGGCAGATGTCCTAAATAGCACTTTGGCCTCAAATTCAGCCCCTAAAGCTTTCAGATCTGACTGAAAATACCATGAGAGCGTGTCAGCTCTTAAGGCACTGGGATCTGGCTGAAGAGCCCATGAGAGTATTTTAGGCCTGGAAAGCCAAGACACTCTGGGGAAAAAAAAAAAAAAAAGACCTAAATGAAAGATCTCTGTGAGTGAGATCCTAGTGGAAAGAACGGGGCCATCAAAGAAGGAGGTACCTTTCTCTGAAGGGAGGAGAGAACTTCCACTTGGACTATGACCCTGTCGGAATAAGATCGAAGTCGGCGAACCCTAAAGGCTTCCATAGCCTCGGCAACTCATGACTAGAGCCTAGGGAGATTATGGACGCCATAAACAAGAGTGTCAAATTGTTAAATCAACAACAGGAGTCATTGTGTACTTACTCCTTATGTGGGATTTTTGTCCTTAATATGTTGTCCAATGTGAAGTAATGCTATAACTAGTACTCAAACAGTATTTTACACTTTATGTTCTGTGTGGGTGCAAAGTGATGAAATCTTTACTTAATATATACTAAATCGATCTTCTGTATATAAAGATAATTGAAAATGAATCTTGATGTGAATGGAATGGGAGACGGAGCGGGAGATGGGAAGGGTGCGGGTGGGAGGGAAGTTATGGGGGGGGAAATCATTGTAATCCATAAACTGTACTTTGGAAAATTGTATTTACTAAATAAAAGTTTTAAAATAAATAAATACGGAAACCCAAGACAATCACAACCAAGTGGAATGCATCTCGCCTCTGTCAGAAAGCCATCGTCCCCCAACTCTTGTACAATTTTTCAGATTATTTGTAGCGTAAGAGAATACTGTATAGTTGAACATCAGGCGTTTGGGGTTGGCTTTGCGGCACAGCGCTGTAATCTGCTGCCTCCAATGCTGGAATCTTGTCTCTGAGTGACGGTTGAGTCCCAGAAGCCCCACTTCCGGTTCTCCAGTGAACCTGGAAAGGCAACTAAGGATTGCCCAACTGCCACCCATGTGGGAGACCTGGACGGAACTCCGAGCTCCCTGCTCTGGTCTGGCCAAACGACATGTTTGATGTTTAAGGGCAGGTGTCAGGGCCCGGGGGTCAGCTGCACCCCCATCAGAGCGCCTGGGTTTGAGTTCTGCCTCCAATTCCAACCCTGCTTGCCGCTAATTTGCATCATGGGAGGCAGCAGGTGACAGCTCACCCAAGTGAGAGACCCACAAGGGGTTCCTGGCTGCTGGCTTCAGCATGGCCCAGCCCCAGGTGTTGAGGAAGGCCTTTGGGGAGTGAACAACCAGATAGAAACTTACCTTCTCTGCCTTTCAAATAAATAGGAAGAAACTTTTTTAAAAAGACACCTTTGTTATATGGCTTTAAGAAAATGATTCAAAGTTGGGCCTCCTCTGCATATACAGTGGTCTTTGGAAAGTTCATGGAAACTGTGTACTATGCAAAAACTGTGTTGATTTTAAAGTATTTTATCACTAAAATAAAATATAAACTTATCTCCTCATTCTATTTTCCAAGAACCGTTGTAGTATGTTGGTATACAAACCATCGGAACTTCTGTTATCCTAGGCAAAAGGAACTCATACCTAGGGCTCAGAGACTCTAACAGCATTTACAGAAGTGGGGTTCCTCCCATCACCTACGGTCAGCTGAGACTTAACTACTGACAGACTGGGTTGCTACTGTTGGAAGCACGAATGCAATGGTGCACTGGTGGCCACTGAAGCTCCAGGAACAACTGTCCTTATGAGACTATCTCCATTTACGAGAGGATACGCTGACAACAGACAGGACTTACTGATTTCTCACCCAGGCAAAGGGAAGTGAGAGTCAGGGTGACGTCACCTAGGGCACACAGTACCTGAAGTTCTGTAAAGAAACGCAGCCCATACTGCACATGGAGGAACCACAGCTCCAATCAGGACACAATCAGCCACTCCAGGCAATAAAACAACAGGAGACATCGTGGTATCAATACCCGAGATATACCACCGCTTGTTATCCAACCATCTTGCTCACTCAGAACATCACCCAGGAGGGTAGGAGCCGGTCCCAACACTTCAGGAACCAGCCGGAGCCGTATGGCACACGACGCTCCCAGACCTCAGGAGTAGAAGTTAGCCAGCGCCTCCTGACATACTAAAATGATTTATTATCACAGGGCTCAACTAATGCATTCCGCTTTCCAACTCCCGGGGCAGTCCGGGGCAGAGGCAGCGTTTATTACCTGCAGTACATAACGCCCTCTGAAGAGCTCTGTATTATTCATAAGACTGCCTTTTTTGTGCCATCATAATGCTGATAAATTATGAAAAAATGCATATTTTATTTCAATTTATAACATATTGTTGTATACATATCAATACATCACGCGTAGCAGGTGCAGCCAGTGCGATGGCTGACGACTGCCGACGGCTTCAATAAAGCTCGCACGAAGGGGCTTCACCGGTAATCCCGAGTCACAACGAGGTTCCAAATAAAAAGCCACTTGCTCCTCTCACAATGTTTAGAGGAGATTTGCAGAAATGTCAGCGCTTCATCAAGAAGCAAGCCCTCGAGCCGCGTGTCATTTTCTACCCCAGCTCGGGGAGTGGTGGTGAGGGGGTGGGGGTCTCCCCTACCCTCAACAATCGGGCTCTGGGGGCATCACGGCTGCACAAGGAACACAGGAGCCTCCCTCCCCACTGTCTGACCGGGTTGGTTTCTCCTGCTCCTCTTGCTTCTGACGGTGGAGTATCTAACTTGGCAAACGTATCCCGAGACCAAGGGCCGCGAGGAAGCCTGGAGCTTGGCCAGGCGTCGAGGCTTGCTCTGCAGTCCTCGGCTCTACAAGTATACTCACACAGGCCGTCAGACAACAGCCCAAAGGTTCCGTGGTTGTGGCCAATAAATTCCCTCATTTCCCCATTTATTCCACATGGAGAAGAGCTTCAGTGTTAGAAGGAGAGCTGACTGGGGGTAGCTGATACTTCCAGTGCAAGCGAGCTTCTTTCTAACCAGGGACTCAGCTAGCAGGTGGACAGCTGTCCCCGTGGTTCAGGCCTGAGTTCAGATGCTCACAGCCTGCATCAGGGCACCTGGGGTTGAGGCCCAGTTCTGTTCTTGATTCCAGCTTTCTACCAGTGCAGACCCTGGGAGGCAGAGGTAATGGCTCAGGCGGCTGGGGTCCTGCCACCTGCACGTGATACCTGCATCAAGTTGCCACATGGACCGTCAGCCCGGTCGGGTCATGGCGTGCATTTGGGAATGGATGGGAACTGTGCACCAGCAGCCTGCTCTCACTGAGGCTTCCAACTGAGCTGGCAAGGAAGCTCTAGAACACAGGTGTGTCTCCGACCAGTTCCACCGATTATTCCAGTGCCCTTTCTGGGTCATAAAATGCTAACCTATCAAAATAATTTTTAAATGACCCACACGTGCAGATGCGATTGTGGGTGCCTGCCTTGCACCACAGGACAAGGTGACCTCAGTGCCCAGGGGCTTCTGCAGGAACTGGAAAGAGGGACAGCAGGGCCCCTAACAAGCTTCATGTCTGAGTCAGGAACATCTGACAAAAACCCAGATACAAATGGCTCCACTCCAAGGCCTCTGTACCATAAAGACTACAGGAAAAGTGCAAAATAATGAAATGACTAACACCCTCAACATCAGCAGTCACTGCCTGGTGTGTACGAGCCGTGTCCCGTGTAACCCCAGGCGCCTTTACCGAGGTGACACCCCGAGCAGGGGCTGTGAAATGCACACAGCTCACTGCCCTGTGGTCGACTGTGCACAACCCCAACACTCAGGGCCAAGCTCAGGTGGTGCCCTGAGGAAGACGGCCTCTGGTGACAACACCACCACGGCACAGGCACTGTGCCCTCAA
>CM027393.1:4445930-4504572 GCA_015711505.1 Sylvilagus bachmani
ACACCCAGCACAGGTCACTGCACACCCAGCACTGTGCCCACACAGCACAGGGCCACTGCCCACACAGCACAGGTCTCTGCACACTACCCCACCTCGCAGCCCTCTGATCGGGGCCTGTTGTATCAGGAATAAAGCAGCCTCTAAGGAAGTGGAGGTCCTCCTTACCGGGTGCTATCCACAGTGGCCTCCTGGGAAACACAATGGGATACACCAAGAGAAGCAGGACTTCCTGCGCCGTCACATCCCCCAGGTGTCCATCTTGGCACCCGGACGTCACCTTTCACACTGCTGCTTTCTACCCAACAGGCTCACAGCCCTGCACAGAGACCGGCCATGAAGCCTGCAGGCTTCTCAAATCTCGGCAGGCGCCCTTGTCCTCATCATTATGGTCTTCCCAGTCCGTCCTCAACGCGACTACAGCTCCTCTGTTGCCTCTTCCTGTTTGCTTCCAGCTGAAGTCCTAGGACTGGGGCCGGTGCTGTAGTGCAGCAGCTGAAGCTGCCACCTGGGACGCCAGCACCCGGTGTGGGTGCCCATCTGTGTGCTGTCTGCCCCATCCCACCCAGCCCACTGCTGATGGCCTGGGCAGAGCAGAAGATACCCCAAGCATTGTGGCCCCTGCCCCCACATGGGAGACCTGGATGAAGCTCCCAGCTTCAGGCTGGCTAAGCCCACTGACGGCCTTCTGAGGAGTCAATCAGCAACGGAAAATCGATTTCTCTGTCTGTCTCTCAGTGTATGCTGTGTGTGTGTGTGTGTGTGTGTCCCTCTTGCTAATTCTTTCAAGTCAATAATTAA
The DNA here is from genome assembly GCA_015711505.1 of Sylvilagus bachmani. NCBI lineage: Eukaryota > Metazoa > Chordata > Mammalia > Lagomorpha > Leporidae > Sylvilagus > Sylvilagus bachmani. Next base: position 4,446,729 of record CM027393.1, read on the forward strand.
GTCAGTTATTTTAAAAAGTCCTAATATTCAGGGCAGATGCTGAGCTGCAGGAGGTTGAGCCAATGGCTGCGATGCCCACTTCCCAGCTCTGAGTGCCAGGTTTGAATCCCAGCTCCTCCACTTCCCAGCCAGCTTGCTGCTAACGCAGACCCACGGAGTTAACGGGCAACGGCTCAAGGACATGGGTCCCTGTCACCCGTGGGGGGAGACCCAGCCGAGGTGTCTGGTTCCTGGCTTTGGGCTGCCCCACACCTGGCTGTTGTAGGCATTTTTGGAGCGCACCAGTGAATGGACACTCTTTCCCTCTCTCTTTACGTGTCATTTTGTCTTTCAAAGTATTAAAAGTTTCAAAAAATGTTTTTAAAGTCTTTGCATTCACTTGAAAAAAGCTAGTATGTATTATTTCTGTATTTTGAGATCAAAAATCCTGTTTCTATACAGATTGGAACCAGGTTCAATTAACATTAAAAAAAGACAAGAAGAAAGAAACAAAGAAAGAAGAGGAAAAAAGCAAACTTTCCCCCAGAGAAATCCAAATAGAAACTAATTAATTCCCTCAGTTATCCCTACCCGGAGCTGGGAACCCGCCTTCCTCTGTCCCCACCACGATCGTTTTCCACACTTAAACCCTCTCATTTGAGGTCATGATTTGTGCCAAGCTGGTTTCCCTTTCTGTGCCTTAAAAACCACCTACGTGCTGTGAACAATTTCAAAGCGAAAAGGAACAGACGCAACATTCTGACAATTTTATTTCCTTTTTCAGGCTGATTACTCGTCTTCAATAATCCTGAACTGTAAGAAAACCCAGGGTCCTTCTGTTTTCACTTTCTTACTGTACACAGAGGACTTGGTGGAGAACATGACCTCCTCCACGTGCTACAGAGCAGGGGTCCCCAGGGGTCCCCACCCACTCCTGACAGCCAGCGCAGCTGCCAACCCTGCGCTCGCCGACTGCCCACTGCCCGGGACAGCCACAGGACAGCAGTCCAGCGCACAGCCACCCCACGTCGCAGTGCCCTCTTGTCCACGTCCCCCAAACCCTCCCAGGGTGACAACATGGCAGAGTATTTGAATTTTATTGATTTCACTTGAAAGGCAGGTGCCCCTGGATCATCTCCCCGAATGCGTGCAGCAGCCAAGGCTGGGCCAGACTTGAAGCCAGGAGGTCAAACCCCTCGGGGTCTCCCATAGGCGTGGCAGGGACACAAGCATGCCGATTAGCAGGAAGCTGGATAGGAAACAGAGAAGGCGCAACTGCAGTTAGCCCCTCCACTGCGCAAGGACAGCAGCTCGAGCCACGGGGCCGAACACCATCCCAGCGTCAGGGTCTGCACCCGGGCCATTTCTCTCCCGCGTTGGCTTAAGGCCCAAAGGCTGAGACAAAGTCCTTTATCCCTGCATCCTGGAGCAAAGCCCCGATCCCCAACAGGATGCACAAAGCTGACATCCCCAGGCCAACACAGGGTCTCCGGATCAGTGACCACTAGAGCGGCCCTGGAATGCAGCCCTGGGGGACGGACTCCCCCAGGAGAGCGGCCGCGTACCCACCAGCCTCTCCCTTCTGGCCTCAGCCAGGGCCGTTGCCAGGCAGCTTCTGGAGAAAACAGCCTGGAGGAGGCGGGCAGTTCTAACCACCCGGGGCCTGTCGTAACTAGAAGTGGCTAAACAAGGGGCCCGTGCTGACCTTTCTTCGGGAGCCCAGAAATAGCCCACCAGCCTCACAGGGCTCAGGCGACAGCGGAAGGAAAGACATTGGATACCGCACCCCGCTCGGTTCCGCCCTCCTGTCACCTTTAGTAAGGGCCATACACCTGTTCATTTAGCAGACTGCTACGGCTCACGGATGCCTGGACGTTAACCCATGCCGACCATCAGAAACGAAGGGCCTCTGCACTGGGCAGCAGCCATTATCCTGGGAGCCCCAGCGTCCAGTGTCTGCCTGGCCTCCCACGACTCTCACAGCCTCCACTGCCCCGGGTCCAGTCACCAGCGGGGACGGGTATCTGTCCAGGGTGAGGCTGATCAGGACCCGGGGTTCAGCCAGGGAGTGGGAGCAAAGGCAGTGGCCCGGTGTCTGTGTGAGCCATGGACAGCTGACTTATGGCCGCAGCTTCTCCAGCTAAGAGAGCCATTAGCATAATTGGCTTTCGAATCAGATGGAGGCCATTAGCCTTCAATTCCTTGCTGAGGACTAAAATGTCTAACTAATATCCCTTTTATTCTACATCACCTTCCACTCGCTCACATAAACGACTGGCCTTTCTCCTAGACACAAGATGGGGGAAACACCATCTCTACCCACACACAGTGCCCGGTGTGTGGGTTCTACCTGCGCCCAGACCTACCAGAGAGAAATGCATTTCCTCCAGCAAACACGACTACCCTCACACACCCGGAAGAGCAGCAGGGTCCCTGCACCAGGGCTGCGGGGCGGCCGATCTCGGCTGCAGGCCACTCCTTTGCTCCACAGCAGGTCCCGGGTCCCCAGCTGCTCCGGTCTGGATCGTCCAGCAGCCTGCCCCCAGGGAGCTCTCCCTGCAGGCAGCACAGGGTGAAGGAGGCACGGGAGGAGCAGGTGGCCTCGGTCCAGGGGCTCCAGACCTGCCCAGGCCATCAGGCTCAGGACCAAGCGGAAGACACCCCTGCAAGGCCTCTCAAGCGCCCACACCAGGCTCAAGCGCCCACACCAGGCTCACGCCCCCTGTATCTGCAGCAGTCGCCATGGACGAGCAGAGGCTGAGAGTCCTCATGTTTGGCACAACATCTTCACTCAAACTCCCTGAGAGACGACAAGCTCCCCTGGAACCCCGCAGGTGTGATACCAAGTTCAGACGCTGGGGTGCTCTGCCACCTGCTGGCTGAGCCAGGCAGGTGGAACGTTCCCGCACGTGATCCAGACTCTCCGGCCACGTCACCATTCAACTGATTTAATGAAGCTGAATTTAATCCCATATTAACATAACATCCTCAGCTTATTTCCAGAAAGAAATCTGTTCTGAAACTACATGTTTTAATTTGGAATAGATATCACTAAATCTGTAAATATGAAATACATGAAACTTGCATACAGTAAATAAAAATCAAAAAAAGCCAAGTTCTGAATATAGCAAAAGCACTTCTCACATGCCCACGCCCAGCTTGGCACCTGAGCGGGACAGCTTTGTCACACTCCCGCCCACTCACCAGCGTCAGCAACACTATCATTAACTACACTGAATTGGACCTGTAGGAGCACCACCGTGCTGACTCCGGTTCACCCAGACACGCTGAGGGGACAGGGAGTAGCCAACACTCCCGCCTGCCCCCGTGCTACCTGTCCATGTCCATCATCTTGTGTGACAGTCCCAACAACCCACGGGGCAGGGATTCCTATCTCATCAGCTCGAGTTGACCAGTCCCAGCGATAAAGCCCAGAGTGGCGGACGCATTAGCATGAAGAGCTGTGTGGCCCTGGGCACTCTCCATTCACACACAGTCTGAAGGCTGATGGACGGCTGCGATAGTGCAGCACCAGGAACACGCAGCACAGTCAGAAGCAGAGCACACATGTGCCCGTGTGCTGTGAGCCCTGAATCCACCCGAACCCGAACCCGAACCCGCATTCTCGGAGAGCAACCCCCCGAACAGCGGAGAAGCGCCTGTTGCTATCAGCTGTGTCTCCGGTAGGTCAGGCAGGTCTCTTCCTGCCTCCTCACAACCGACCCCAACCCCACCCCAGCCTCCCATATCAACTCATCAACTCTGATGACCAGAGATGTCCTGGCATTACATGTGCACACTACGGTCCTTCGGATGGTCCCATGTCATCGTAACATCGCTTCTTTCCACCCTCCGAGCACAAACTGCTGCCCCACTGGGGCTGCTGTGAGCCAGCCCCAGGTTCGCCACGGAGGACTCAAACCCGGAGCCGCCTGTGCTGGCAGCTCCACGAACTCGGAAACACGATTCTCAACCACCTCCCCGCTGTCGCCGCCCACCCGCGCCTTTTCCCTCAGGGGCGTCCTTACTCTCCGCGAGACTCCATTTCCAAGAAAACCCCTCTACATGTCCCACTCCCTCCTGGTCACGGTCACCTGTCTCCCTCCAAACTACGTGTCCACAGCCTGATAGAAACGCACCCTTACCAAACTGCAGGGACGCCATGGCTGACACCCAGCACCCTTCCCAGTGGGGACTTGTGGCCTCCCTGCCGCGCCCTCCGCCAGCTTACCTACTGCTTCTCCACCTCCTGCCAGGCTCACCCAACAGCACCACGCGAGAACTGAAGGTTGCTACAGTGGGCAATCAAGACTAACCAAGGGCAGCACTTGCATTCCAGCGACATACGTCAGGGAGCCTGACCCGTGCCAGGTGACACACGGTGACACATATGTGAAGACATGGTAGCAGGTACGAGGGTCACCACAGGGGAGAACACTGGTTTGTAGGAGGCGGGTAGGCAGAGCTCCCAGCACCGTGCACTTGGGCTCTGAATGAACTAACAAAGCCAAGGAGCCCTCAGCTCCTACATGTCATTGTCAGAGCACGACCCCTACCAGCGCCGACTGCAGGGTCAGCATCACACTCCACCCACACAGGTTCTCACCCAGGCTGACCCCCGCCCTCGCGTGAGCCCCTGGTTAGGAATCCACTTAATTACGCCGCCAGTCAGCACGGCTCTCTCTCGAGGGCTCCAGGACACAGTCTGAAAACAGCTGGCCGAGTTCACAGTGTTTTGGCATCACCATTTCCCCAGTGGCTGCTCTGTGGGCCTAACTGGGAGAGGAGGAAAGGAACTGTCCACCCAACTCAGGTGCCCGGCTGCAGCGGGCAGAACTCCCGCCAGGAAAGACAGGGCTGGCGGCACTGAGGGGATGTTCTCTACAGCAGCCCGAGGAAGACGCAGGCTGCCCGGAGACGTCCGTCCCCTCCCCATCCAACCCAACCACCCCACCCATGCTGACTCGGGCTTTCCAGCTGCCGTGGAGTCCACGGCAGGCAGAGGGGGAGCGAGTGTCACAGAGACTTCTGGTGGCATTTAATCCACGTCCTGTAACGCTCTCAGGGAGTCCACAGTATTATCCTTGGCTCCCCAGTGTTCTCGAGTTCAGAACTTCGACCAACTCAGGCTGAGCGTGTAAAAGGTTTTCCGATCTAACGAGGAAACCTATGTATTTCCATTCAAACGGCCCCTTACTGCCACGTCAACTCCACTTGTAAAGCATTATTTTAAGTAGTGTTCTGCATCACAGAAGTTATAGGCTAATAGCTTAACCATACCAAACACAGAGCACTTATTACATACATTACTCTTCTGTGGACAAGAACACCTGGCATCGCATAAAGAAAATATAGCTTTGCACACACTGACACCAGTGAGCAAGGCCTGTTTTTGATGTTGACATTCAATGTGTATTCATTCTACCAATTACTGATGTCGTTGTCCCAGTCCAAAATGAAATGACTGTCACGTCCCTACGTAAAATATTCTGTGAGCATGAACGCCATGTCCCACGCACAGGAAGATCAGACCCTCTGCAAGGAGGGAAAGCAGGAGATGGCCCACGTCCTCGGGCCCCTGCACCTGCGCAGGGGACCCAGAGGAGGCTGCTGGCTTCAGATCGGCCAGAACCTTTGCTGCCATTTGGGGAGTGGACCAGCAGATGCAAGACCTTAATGTCTCTCCCTCTCTGTCTTTAGCTCTACCTCTCATATAACAAATAAAAAATTTGTAAAAACAGAATCATACCCTCTAACGCATGTCTGAGTAGCTGCAAAGACTTCGTATTCATTTTACACAAGGAATGGACCAGCATAGTTAAGATGTTTTACTTACAACCACTGTGTCAAACTGCTACTTTAGGCTCAACACGTATGGTATGTGAACTACATTTTACACGTGTTCTACTTAGGAACAGCTTAGTTGAAAATCCAGATCTGTCAGCCCTGAGCAGGCTGGAAACTTCCACGGGCAAAGGAGTAGCACAGGGGTGGCTGTGGTGCTGCAGTGTGGTCAACGCCACTTGGGGTGCCCGCACCCCACACTGGAGGGCCCCTCGAGTCCCAGCGACTCTGCCTCCAGCAAAGCTAACACACCTGGGAGGCAGCAGGTGACGGCCGAAGTGTTTGGGCCCCGAGACCCCTGCTGGAGACCAGGACAGAGTTGCTGGCTCCTGGCACTGCCTGACTGGGCTGCTGCTGTGGGTGGGTGGAGAGTGAACCAGCAGACAGGCAATCTCTCTCAGCGACCCTCTGCCTTCCAAGTCAAACAAATCCATTATTTTAAAAAAATAGAATGTTTACCAAAATAAAAGAGGTCATGCATTTGGAGATTCTGTGTTCCTGACGTTAATAAAGGCAGAAAAAAAGCAAAGTAATTCATTAATTTTAAGGACATATTAAGAATCTTTTGTTCCATTCTTTCTGCAAGTTAATGTGTATTCTCCACTCTTGTGCACACCACAACAAACTGTGAACTCATGATTTCCTGCCTTCTGAGACGTCCTATCCAACCGGCTTGAGTCAACACAGAAGCGATACCCCAAAACCACGTGCTGCCCCTCCGGAGACTACCATCCTGAGAACAAGGCTGCACGCGTGTGTTCCACTTATGTGCTTCAGATGTTTCTCGGTGATAACCATCGGGGTGCTCGGAGGGGCCTGTATTTGTCTTCAGTGCCATCGTAGCAGAATGAAAGGAAGCGTTCACTTACCAACACGCTGCATTTCTAGGAATTCTCTCCGTCCACGTGCAAATGGGAACTGCCACCCCTGATTTACGTTCATTCATCACAACAGCGCATGATGTGCAATGCAGAGTCGGGGGCCAGGCTGCTCTCTGACCACGTCACCGATCATCACCCATCGGCATTTTGAGTTAAAGTAGGCAAGAATGCTGCTTGCTGGCAAAGACGGAGACGTTAGGGCCAAGAGGGTGGCGCTTTAATTGGAAAGATGCAAAATGTATAAAATCTGAAAGGCTGAAGAGTCTCCGTTTTGGAAGAGGGGGAACAATTATGCAAAATGCAGCCAAGAGTGAGCTTCTCACAGCCACTTTAGAACAATGCTTAAAAATGCCACCTGCAGTTGAGATCTAATCAGGCCACCAAAGCAGAGCTTGACCCATATTTTTGTACCTCAGGGAAAGTGGCTGAGGATAATGAGAATCAGCTATTCATAAAACAATGAGTTGGAAGGAATCCTACTCTCTGCTACAGGATTTGTGTTGGCAAGTGAATTCATTAAAGCAGTTTTTAGAAACCCCTGGAAGTAGGCATTTGAGGGAAAAACAGATGTATTATTTTTAAGCAGATGAGATGAAAATATATCTGACACTTAGGGATGTAAACAACACAAAATACCAAAGGAAACACGAGACAAAAGCACATTCTGTCAGTCAAGTGGAATTATTTGGGATCCTCCATGTAATGCCATGGAAACTTTCTATCTCAGACTTCTAAAACAGTAATTTGGACTGTATTAATGAACAAGCATTTGCCCTTTTTAATGATCAATTTCATTACACGGTCTTATTTGTAAATGGAGCTGCCAGTGCATCCCCTTCCAACGCAAACGTTGCCCTCCCACTGCGACGTCACGCTCTCATTAGCCCAGTAAGCTCTGCTGAGACACAGAGATCACATGCGGGAAAGCATGCACAGGTCTACACAGACCCCAAACCACCTGCCTCTTTTCCATCACATTAGGATAGAAAACCTATTGATGCACACTTACTACAGAAGTGAATACTTTGCGCTGAACCGATTAGTTCTGAGTAATGATCTCTCAAGCTGCAAGGAAGGCAAGATCGAAGCAAACAACAAGGTTTCAATTTCATGACGCCTTCGCTGAAAGCCAGCAACAACATGGAGAGAGCCCAAGTTGTACTCAAGAGAGTCTGCGATTCAAGAGGAATCCCGGTGTCGGGCACAGCATGTCAGTGCTTTCAGGACTTAACGCCCTTCACCACTGACCTAGAGCGTTACCGGATCTCCAGCCACTCATTACATCACTTCAGTGTTGGCCAGACCACGTGCAAGTAAAAATTCCAGGGGGCACACATCGTGCTGCAGTGGGCTGAGCCACCACTTGGGGTGCCTGTACCTCCTTTTCCAATCCAGCTTCCTGGGAGGCAGTGATGGATGGCTCAAGGGCTTGCGTGCTTGCCACCCATGGGGGAGACCCAGGTAGAGTTCTGAGCTCTTGACTTGTGTCTGGCCCAGCCCGGCTACCGTAGGCATTTGGGGAGTGAACATCCAATGCAAGTGTTAGGAAACTGGTGCAGTTTTATCTATGGCGCAATCTACACCCTGATTTACATCCTAGGCTCTAGCCCCTACCGCCATTGCTGGAAGCCAGGTGGCCACATGGCCCAACCACTGTTGTCAAGCTCCACCCCATCCTAATGGGATTTGTTGCTCCTGCTTCCCTGGCCACCCTCGGGCAAAGTTTTAAAAGGACCTGTTCCTGAACACATGGCTCTTTTGGCTCTTCTCTCCTGCTCTCTGGGCTCCTCTCATCTGCTCTCCTCTCCAGCTCCTCTCCTCTCTGTTTCTCTCTTATACGCTTCTTCTCTATCTTTCCCTTCTTCTCCCCTTCCGTCCGGTCTGCTGAGTTTTCTCCAATAAACCCTTTGCCTTACTCCAGTGTTCAGTGTGTTTTGTGACGGGCTAACAGCAAGTGCATTGTTCTCATTCTCTCTCTCTCTCTCTCTCTCTCTCGTCATTCTGCTTTTTAAGTAGATGAAAAGGAATAAATATTTAGAAAAAAATCTAATTCTAAACACAGACAAAAAAGCAAGAGTTACAACCCAGAAATGACCCCTCATGGCAGCAACGAGCTCAACAATCTTGGGGATGGAGAAATCATCAAGGCTCTTTAGAAACGAGTCCCTGTGTAACGGGCAGCCATGATACCTCAATTCACATCAGGGCTGCACGACTCCTGACTCGCGACTTCCATGAACCATCTATCAGAATCCATGTAAAAATCAAGGGAGGGACGTTCACCCCACCTGGTGCCTATGTCACTTTCCAAAGACTGCACAGCGGTGTGCTGGGTGCGTATTCATCAGAGTACTTTTTATAGCTCAAAACCTAGCACTGACTTGGCCTACGCACACAATTCTTCAGTGTTACGGCCTTCATCTTCCTGTCTTGTGCTGTATTTGAAGTCCTCCTTCTTCACCTTCCTTTGGCATGCCTTAGCAAACAGGGCAGTTTGATGCAGGGAGCCAGTGATGGTCGGAAACCCCACATCACAGCCTGCAGGGACGTACACTGTGGCCCGGGGCAACAAAACCACGCAGAACCCACAGCAGCCTGCACAGTTCTCACGCCCTGAAACACGAACGCTCGCAAACTGCTGGAGTGAACTGAAAACATATTTCTACAAAAAGTCTATTTTGAATTATTTGTTTAATTTAGATCAGAGGTACTTCCTGTCATTTTTTTTCTTCTAAGAAACATTTTCATAGAACCAATCAGTCTTCTGTAATTGGGCGGCAGTGGGGCCATATGACAACACACGCCGGTAACCAGCAGTGCTGGAATCCATTACGCTTTCCGCGTGCTGCATAGCATCTGGCTTAAGCAGTATCAACAGTAATGAGCTGCTCCCAAGTTCCTATAGAGCTTTCTCCGGGGGGAGAATTTGTTATTGTCAGTCAGGTGTCAAATGCTTATCGTATGATTCATGCATCGTACCCAGGTGATTGACAGTGAAAGTCTGCTCTACAGAGCATGTCCCTCATTTTTATAGTGGCTTTCCATTTTCATGGACACCACCAATACTGCTCTTAGCTTCAGAACCATTATAACCTGCACTCTGCTTGCCACCAGCTACACACATCTCCAGAAGATTTTCTCCCATTTCTTTCTGCGCTGCTCCAGGCAAATCTTCAATACCTTTGTTTGCTCTCTGAGCTCAGGGCACCAAGCAGGTGAACCGACAATACATTTCAAGGGAAAAATGAATGATTGATGGCGACTCTACAGAACTGTATTATCCAGTTGATATTCTATAAGGCAGGGTACAAAGTGTAATGCCTTAGTTTCAATCATGCAATTTTTTTCATCTTCCAATGAATTGTTCTTCACATTTTTCTTATAGTCTTTCTGCAATTTAATAAGATTTTTGAAAAGAGGCAAACCTCTTCCAATGAAGGGTGCTCCATTAACGTAATAGTCACATTGCCAAAAGGGGAGATGCATGTTATCTGTCCACCTCCAAATCCTTTACGCTGTGCTGCAAGCTAAGGACGTAATTACGTGACTGTGATTTCTCAAATGTTGGCTTTTCTGAAGCTTCCGAGAGCCAGTGTACATTACAGTTTAACAGACAACTATTTCAAAGGGTAAACAGGCAATGTTTTTCACACTTGGAAATAACTGAGACCTGGAAGTAACAAGGCCAGAGTGGGTCACGAGCACTTTTTTCACTTCTGCCCTTGACATTCTGCGTGATTTGCTCACAATGACAGCAGGCGAAGGGGAGGAATTCCTGCGTCTCCGGCTAGGGCACGCTGGCCGTACTCTATGTAAAAGGCGGCGTGCTTCTGTGCGACTTCCGGCCCCACCTCCGAAGTCCATACCGAGCTAGCTGGGCCCAGGGGTGTTTGGGAACTTAAGCGAAGTGGCACGGCGATGAGCTCACCTGATGCCTTGCACAGCCTAGGTGCTCATGTGTTAAAAACTCCTCTTAAGCTTCCCCCACAGTGCCTACGGCAGCAGAGACGTAGGTGGAGTATGTGTAAGGCCACTCAGTAAGTACATGTTGGATTCCATTTAATAAAGTCAGGGCTGTGTACTGCAGAGGGCTCTAGCTCGCCTTGGGCCCGTGTGGCAGCAAACACAGCCTTACCAAGTGGCTCCTTTCCGTAGGATCCTTTATTTTTGGTGACAGAGACACACGTTTTTTTATCTGTAAGATTTATTCATTTATTTGAAAGGCACACTTAGAGATCTCCCAATCACTGGTCCACTCCCCAAATGGCCGCAATGGCCAGAGACGAGCCACGCTGAAGTCAGAGGCTACCTCCAGGTCTCCCACATGGGTGCAGGGGCCCAAGAGCCTGGACCATCTTCCTCAGGCCATTAGCAGGGAGCTACAAGCAGACAGGACGCAAACCAGCACCCATACGGGATGCCTGCACTGCAGATGGTGGCTTCATCCACTACGCCACAGCACCAGCCCCCAGTCACTCTCTTACCCACCATTTCACTGCTCTGTGCCACAAACTCCACCTGCCATTAGCAGCACAGGGGAAGGACACTGCCAACGTGGGGTTCCCCATGGAACTCTCGCACCCCTTCCCATTTCATTCTTTCCAAATCCTTTCCCTTTGTCCTGCCCGTTTTCTCCCCGTGGTAGGGACAGCCTCACGGTTTCAGCAAAATGTCAACTGGTTGACTGGACTGGGATTCTCATCAGGTTCACGATGATCAGTTGCCACAGCTGCAATGCGGGCTCATCCCGCAAGGCCCACCGACTGTGGGCATGGGTGGGGCGATGGTGATCTTTGCCAAGAAGCACTGGAGACAAGTTTCGGTGACCATGTCCACTTTATTAACAACCAAGCACGTCTTTTAGAGGGCAGGCAGGTGTAGCTAATTCAGGGCAATACTAATTCTGTAAGATGAAGCCAACACTGGTACCACTATGTTTCTGCAATCAGCTTGAAGGTCGGGTATGCTAATAGCATTCCAGGTGGGCTTGGGCCACACCCAGGAGCAGATCACCTGATTGGCAGTTGGGGTGGGGGGATGTGCCTGGGGCTCCAGCCACCTGCCAGCAGCCAGGCTAACTGCATGGGCTAGGCAGGCAGTCTCAGAGGATCACCCTCAGGACAAGAGGGGAAACGGGTTATCATGCCAATCATTTGCCATCCTTCTCCGAATCCCACTACAGCTGTATTTCTAGCTCACAAGACGCTCCAAGTCAGCAGCAACTTTTATGTCATGCACCTGACAACCGAAGGCTGGCCAGCAACATCCCGGAGAGAGACCACAGAGCAGCCCATGCATGTGAACACCTGAGCCAAAGAGCTGCATGCGCACAGGCTGCTCGGACACACTGCGATGGCCGTGTAACGCTGGTGTGGACCCAGGCATGACAGAGTAACAGCATCCCGGCAACACCTAATGCAACATCTACAGATCAACTACAAACATCATCTGTTTTTTCTATCATATTATAAACCACTCTTGTACTACTAACTCATGTTACTTTTCTAAGATAGCATCATTCATTATCCACACAAGATTTGCATACCTTCCCTAAAAGCATCTGATACCTCAGAACTCAGTAGTCCCCCCCCCCCCAAGCAAAGGAACATGCAAATATCTGGATAATCACACAGACCACACGAAGCACAGAACACATCAGTCTGAGGCTATGAGCGGATGGCACAGGGAGACGGAAACCGTCGCTGGCCCCGGCTGCTGCCTCCTCGTCTGCTCCTGCGATCTGTGGCATGCGAGTTTCTAACATTCTCAGGATCTTTGGCTCACTGTTCCCCAAAGCCGGAATCTGCACAAGGATCAAACAATTCGAGACACACAAGAAGGATGTTTGTCTTTCTGCTGAGACTGACACCGCCAGTCTCCTTTCTGAGGTGAGCAGCCTTAGCTATGGTGACTTCGCACACAGCAAGGTGACAGGAGATGCAGTGCTGGGACTCACTGAGCCCTTGGCCAGGCAGAAGCAGAGAAGTCCCAGACTAGCCAAGGGCCCTTCCCCACACTGGGGCTTCTACACTATGGGCACAGACCAGCCTTGCCCAAGAGCCCAGGAACACAGCAGGAGTCATGGTGGAGCTGTGTGATTTCAATCTTCTTAAAACATCTTTCCAGCTCTGGTGCTGTGGCTTCGTAGGTAAAGCCTCTGCCTGCAGTGCCAGCATCCCATACGGGAGCCAGTTTGAGTCTCAGCTGCTCCACTTCTGATCCAGCTCCCTGCTCGTGGCCTGGGAAAGCAGGGGAGCGTGGCTCAAATGCTTGCATCCCTGCACCCATGTAGGAGACCTGGAAAAAGCTCCTGGTTTCTGACTTCTCATCAGCCCAGCTCCAGCCATTTCATCCATTTGTGGAGTGAACCCAAGAATAGAAAATCCCTCTCCCTCTGTCTGTATTGCTGTCTCTTAAATGAATAAATAAATCTCATTTAAAAAAAAAGAAAACAGCTTTCCCAATGGGTGCCTAACCTGGGCCAAACAGTAGCCTAAGATTTAGCTTCCTGGTTCACACTTGCTTCCTATTGCTAGAGGCCACTGGCTGTAACTAAAAATGCACCTGCAGACATCTGGTTCATGACAGGCAGCCAGGTGCATGTTAGAGGTGGGATTCTGGGCTCTAGTCATTATCAACACCAAGGGGGAAAAGTTATCTGTTTATAAACTTCACGTTATACTTAAACTAAGTACCACTGGGCCAAAGTAAATCCTTTCTACAATGAACTGATAATAAACTTTTACACTGAATATTTTCATGCATTTTGTATAGATACTGGAGCCATCATAATTTTATTGTCTATGTTGTTTCCAATTAAAATATTTTCTTTATATTCATTTTTATTATTCCTTGATCTGTATGGATCTATATGAATCATTCTGATTCTCAATTCACATGATCTCATGAATAAACAACAGGTCAAGCGATGCATGGATGAATTTGGCTCAGAGGAAATGTGAGGGACATGGGTCTCTCCCAATGGCAGCCACTCTCACTGACGTGGTTAACCAGCTCCTCCCCTTCACACAAGCTCACACCCTCTCCAGACCCCTGCTGGAGAAGCCTTCCCGGAGCCTGCCAGGTGCTCAACCCTGGACCAGGGACAGCTCCCTCCATGGGACGGCAATCCAGACTGGACCGGGCACAGTCTCAGGAACAAACAGGCTTCCTCCTGGTTCTTCACTGTCCAGCACTTCCCTTCAATGTGCAATTTCAGGAGGTGCAACATATTGTAATCTAATTCATAATATTTAAGCCAGGTCTCGAGATGCGTCCCTGCTGTTCACATGGCGTTACATAGAATTGCTTCTTTAATGGAAACTGTAACCAGGACATAGCCATTCTTAGTCAGGTCTGAATTAAGGAAAGCATCAAAGATGCCACAAAGCCAATCACAGGGACTGAGGGGTTACCTGAGTTAAGGCACTCTCCAGCTCACAAACCTGAAGCAGTGGGCGAGTGAGGCCAGCCACCTCCTGCCTCTATTCTAAACCATGCATGCAAAACAAATGCCCTGAAACAGCAGCACCAAAGGTCCTCACACACACCCCAATCTCTACATTCTGAACCGGCACCAAGCTCGCTCCTCACCATCACCGATTTCTCCCGACAGACTCAGGGGCTAAGGGTCTTCTAATACACAGCCCCAGGACACTGACTGCTGTGGACTCCTATCTGCCAATTAAAAACATGCCTGCAAGGTAGACATGCAAACTGACAATACTGCCTTCCGTAACGCTAAATTTTACAATACAAACCTTAAAACCTAGCTGAGGGTTTGTATTTCACAGAAATGAAAAATCAAGTGCAGAACCGAGTACCTCCTTGTGTTAGGAAGCTCATTCTCAAAGCCCTCACTCCGACAGGCCAGTCAACTCTGTGTCCTGCTTGGTTTTCTCTGCTCCAGAGCAATATTATATCGCCCTCTGATGGAGTTTTTGAGCCACTGCAAGCCACACACAGCAAATCCGGACCATATTTCAAAGCAACAGCAAACTTCCAACAGCGCTAACGTAAGGTTGGTGGTAACTGCTATTCTCTATGATGCTTTATTCATGATGATTTCAAAGCCAATTAACATTGGCCATTTGGGAAATTGAATACATTAGGTTGAAGTCTACTCTGCTAAGGCCAGTGGTCACTGAATGTCTTCTGCAATTAGTTATCAGCACAGTCAAGAAAATCCTTTCTTCACTGTGATTTGAAACTTCATTTATTCATTGTACCTACAGAAAAACAGAATTCACAAAGCTGTTTCTCTTTCCCCAAACTGAGGTACTGTTAAGTATGCACTTATTATTAACTCCTTAACTACACTTTT
The DNA here is from genome assembly GCA_015711505.1 of Sylvilagus bachmani. NCBI lineage: Eukaryota > Metazoa > Chordata > Mammalia > Lagomorpha > Leporidae > Sylvilagus > Sylvilagus bachmani. The sequence continues at coordinate 4,461,756 of CM027393.1, forward strand.
GTGTTTTGCAATCAGGAGAGACCTCAATCACAGACAGAAATGCAGGCTGGCAGTGAGCATCTGGTCTACCAGTTAAGACAGAGGTTAGGGGCTGGCTCTGTGTCAAAGCAGGTTCAACCACAGCATACGGTGCTAGCATCCCACAGGGGCACTGGTTTGAGTCCTGGCTGCTCCACTTCTGATCCAGCCCCCTGCCAATGAGCCCAGGAAAGCAGTGGAGGATGATTAAAGGGCTTGGGCTCCTGCAGCCCTGTGGAAGACTTGGAAGAAGCTCCTGGCTTCAGCTTGGCATAGTCCTGACCTTGGCGGCCATTGGGGAAGCGAATCAGTAGATGGAACTTACCTCTCTATCTCTCCTCTAGCCCCCACCTCACAGGGCAGTGCCTGGAGCAGATGCCCAGCTGAAGATGCTGAGAGCAGTTTCTTCCTAAGTGTGCCCTGGGAGGAGCTGGTGACGGCTCCAGTGACTGGGTCCCTGCCACCCCCAGGAGAAACCTAAAGTCAGTTCCAGGACTCCAGCTTTGACCCACCAACCTGGGCCATGGTGGACATTTGTGCTGGCTGGCTGGCTCGCTCTCTCTCTCTCTCTCTCTGATGGACATATGAAAGACACACTGGTGGACAGAGGGATCCCACTCTCATTGAAAAAGTAAAGGAGGGAGCTTCTTGTTTAAGATGTGGGATGACATGGAGAATATTTTATTGCTTAATTTGAACTAGCAATGAGCCTTTAAATTTAATACAAGATCAAGAAGCGATCATTGGTCATTTTTTCTACCAGCATTTTGCTTTTACCAAGTCAACAAACTATCTTCATTTTCTCTACATCAGTGACATGATCCTATAAACACAGACTACCAGTACACCCTACCCCCAACACAGTCAGCACACTGAACTCACTGTGTGTGGCTCATTGATATACACATGTGTGCACGTGCACAGACAGACACACACATACATACACACCCTTTTTTTTCTTTAGGATCTCACTCAAGGACTCAGGAGTAATTCTGAGAACCAATTCAAGTGAACAATCAGCAACATTTGTGATTTCCTTGCTCCAACACACAAATTGTAGCTGCATTTGATCTATCAGCTGTTACCACAAGGTGGTCTAATGCCACCCTGACTAAACAGTATGCACTGTGTAGCTCAGAAGACTGTTTTAAAGTGTTTTTCATCCTGCTTCAAGACTTGTCGACAATAGCAACTCCAATTTGTTCAGCCACTCATCCTAAGATGTGTGTTCACTTTAATTCTACGAGCTTTGATGACCTTCATTCACCGCCGACAGGTTTTGCTGCCTCCGTAACTGTAGAATTACAGGGCATTTAACAAATTGTGTTCAGCAGATCATGTGGTTTTTCTTGTGTCTCCTGTCAATCAATCATCACTTCCATGGTTTCTCTCAATACCGATTATTAACCAAGAGCACTGTCATCCTGTCACAATCCAGTTTTCCTTCAAAATCCTCCCCAAGTGCCCTTAGCCATGGAAACCACAGCTCCGGTTTCTGCCATCCAGCTCCTCCCCAAGTCCTGCTGACAGCACCACATAAGCACTACTGTGAGAATAGAGACCCGGGCTGACGTTCCTTCCTCCCCATCTTGACCCTGAAAATTCCTGAAGATCACCAGCCCTGACGTCTGCTTCTGAACCTGGACCAAGGGGGTTGCATTTCATAAACACAACAGAGACTTATCAGAACCTACTTTGTGGTAAGCATCTGACAAGGACCAGCAAATCAACTTTCTGCACACATAAGGGACCGGGGAGACCTCAGATGGAGTGTGGGTCACCCAGCAGGCAGAGCCCAGGTCACTGGGACATGTTCCAGGCAGCGCTGCATCAGTAGTGCCGTTGGCAAACAGGACGAGAGGTCGCCAAGCCCTAAGCAGGAGAAGACATCAACAGAGGGACTCAGACCAGACATCTGGGAGAGAGGGCAGCAAACGGAGTCAGGAGATGAGCCTGGAGGATGACGACAACACAGGAAACTGTCCTCCTGGGATGCCTTCAGCTCCTCTTCCGCTTCCTGTCACTCCGCCTTTTGCCTCCAGTCACAAGCGCCATCTCCTCCCCTCCAGCTCCTGTGCAGGGTCTGCCAGTCCCTAGCCAGGTTTCTCGCAGATGACATGCTACAGCGCAATGTTGAGCTTGGCCAAACGAAAGGATTCCAAGGCAACAGAAAAAGAAACAGAGCTTGTCTGCTTCTGTTCGAGAACGGGAGCAGGTGGCCTGAATTCTGACACCGCGGTGACACCTGCGGCTTCTGAGGCAGCACATACTGCCCACGGAGCGGCACTCGCCCATTCTCCCTTCCTGTTTTTCCAGAGGCGCCTGCGACTGTGCCCCACTCAGCTCTGCAACCCACATTCTTCACATTTCAAATCCACTTCCATCTTAGTCATGCGCAGAAAAGAACAAAATGCCCACATGAGACCATCAAGGGGGCTTTTCAAAGTTCTCTCTGAAAAACGGCTAAAAAGGCAACACCAACTTCCCCCCCATCACGTGAGAGGGATCATGCATGTGCACGGTGTATCTGTTCCATGACATGCGGCTAACCTCGGACTTGAACCCCAAGCCGTCCTTCTCTTCCCCCTTTCAGAGTCATGTTCTCTTGATGATCACGTTTTCCACACACCGAGACACTCTACGACCTCTCAGTCACTGCTGCTGAATGCTCCCAGTGGGGACAATTCAGACAGCTGGGGTACGCAGGCCTGACCTTCTACCCAGAAGACTGAGGTTACGCTAAGAGCATCTTTCCCTTAAATGAGGGCTCAGACACTCTGAGAGGAGAGCAGACATTTAATGCAGCGCCAGAATGCGTACAACCCTTACCCAAACCCATGATTTAAAAAAAAAAATAGCTTTCGGTTTTACATGCTTTAATTTCTTGGTTCTCACGAAATATTTCAAGTACTTAAGACAACACAGACTCCAGCACACCCCGAGTCTGGAAACAAGACTTCCGTAACAAGCTCTGTTCAGTTTTAACTGCTTGCTCTACTTGCTTCATCTTTAATTGTCCCCACTCAGTCCTGCAGTTGACATTCTCCACATTTCAAATTCCAAACCTTAGCCTGTTGTAAAAATCTACTACATCCCAATGATGAACCCCAGGGGATTCCAGAACCCGCTCACAGACAGTCCGCACACTGGCGCTGTGTATTTTCCAACAAGGTTTCCCTGCACTGTCCACGAAGTCACACAACACACACAGCCCCTCTTCCGGTATCACCATCGCTACTCAATTAACAGACACGCCGCTTTCTTAATTACGAAGGAGAGCTATGTCACGAATTCAGTTTTTTAAAAAAAAATGTAAAGATATCCTGACTGCAGGATAGAAAGTCAGCAGAGCCATGCAGTGACAAACTCATTGTTTTCTGTCATCAGTGTTATCTCAGTGGAGACGTGTGAGGAACAGTGATGCTCTGTGTGGGAGCAACAGAGGAGATGCACACTATGAAAGCACCTAGGGCAATTGAACTGCACACACATCAGGCAGGATTCTTACTCTTCAGTAACACAGTAGCAGCACCTTGCCTCGCCTCGCCTCCTGGTAGGTATAAGGGAGTTTGGGTGGAGAGTTTCTGTGGGGCCAATGCACCTGGGTGTTTCCTCCTTGCGTGAAAGTGTTGCACATTACCATTGTTAAGCTCAAGGAATGGAATGAATTAGTAACGTTTAGGTAAGATGACCTTCATTACATGATGCTGCTACATAAAAAGGACAGCAAATCTTATGTTAATTCATGGGCAACTGAGTTACTAACCTGGATCTGCCCCAATCTGAATGTCCGTAAGCTTTTAGTTTATGTTTTCAAAATGAAGACAGCTGCGGCGAGCCCACTCGCAAGTACCAGCTTGGCAAGTCAGAGACCACACGGGTTCGGCACTTGTGGTCTTTGTTTAATGGACACTCTGCCCTTACCCCAACTCTGCTAGGCCCAAACACCTGCTGGAGAACAGAATAGGAACAGCCAGTCTTTCTACAACTGTGGTCCAACGCATTGGCCGCAGCAAAGAGCTGTATGAAAGATCTCACTTTCGAAATGTGGATTTCACAGCTTTGGTATTTTTGATAGGAAACACATTTGACCCTTTTGCATTAAGAAATGTTAAAAACAGCTCCAAGGATTATTCTCAGATATTCCGAACCAATCAGCTCAGCAGCAGGATTCTGAAATAAGGTAGAAAATGACCTAGTGCGACTCAGCTTTCCTTCAAGGTCAGCTTTCTCCGAACCTTATCAGAAATCTGGATGAAAAACACACACAAAACTGGCACTTCGATTTCTGTGGATTTACGTGCCAAAGAAATGGAATTTATAATCCTGGTAAATGAAAGAGTTCCTGATAAAAATATCAAAACAGAGAGCTCAAACTAAGCTGATTAGCTGGAAAAAGTAGCCCTCTGGATTAAATTCCCTTCTAAAATTACAACACGGCATCAAATAACCACTTGGGCCAACACAGTGCTTTAAGTTTTTGTTTTTGGTTACATTATTGCACAGCATAGTTCTTGCACTTGCCTCTGTCCTGTCTTGAAGTCCCTGTTCACCTCCATGCGAGTAGAGCTGCAGTGAAAGCCACAGCAGAACCAAGGTGGTGTTTGGCCCCGCTCGTGTTTACCGACTCAGTCCCACGATCAGGAGCTACAGACGCCAAGACTTCCACACAACACAGGTGTGAGTGTGCACTTCCAGATCCGCTGGTCCTGCTCAGGGCAGGGCGCAGTCGCCCGTGGCCGTGCGTACACGACTGCAGCACAGACGCATCCCGGGAGCAGTGCAGCCCCTGTCTCCCTGCAGCCCCTCTGCTCCCGGCCACGTACACGTGCATTTCTAAGTCTGCTTTTGACCAGGAGCGAATCTGCCTTTATTTTTTGCTTTCTCTTCTTCCCTTTCCTCCTCAGTAGGCTTCAAACAGACATCTTCAGGACTACTTTTTCTTATTATAAAATCATATATTGAATAAAAACATACACGTAAAAATTGTGCACACTTATTGGGTACCATAACACTTTGTTGCATGTGTACATTGTGTAACAGCATCCAATCAGCCTCTTTGATGTGCACACTCCCATGCAGTGGCGATGTTGCACACAAACGCTCCTAAGGCTGACCCTGAACTTGCAGTACAGAGTTCACGGCAGGGCTCCCTCTGTGCAGTGTTCAGCCATGCTCTCCCCAACACGAGAGCCAAAACAAGAATGTGCGTCAGAGCTGCCCGTCGCTGCTGTCACCATCGGCACCGACAACAGCCGCAGCACTGATGGCACGGACTGGAGCAGCAACCCCACCGCGCCTCTTCACCAGGTGCATGTCACCACCTCTCGTACCACGAGCCTCCTGGTTGGCCGCTTTACTGCCCTCTCGCCCCCACCACAATGCACGCTACTAAGAGCAGGGGACGTGGTTAGCTGTCATGACACCCGGGCACCAGAGCAGTGTGTGGACAAAAACAGTGGGAATGAGTGAGTTTGGTGTAGTTTCCTATTCTTGCAATTTAAAGAGTAGTGTTTTGATTATAGAATTTCTGGGTTATTTTTCAACTTGGGTTATGAATTCTTTAATAGGGAGGGGAGATTCTTTATGGCTAATTTATGCAAACACAACTTGTATCACCAGTGACTCCTACCCTATATTCTTTCCTTCATTCTTCACCTGTATTTACCAGAATAAACACACTAGAACTACACATATAATGGATTTAAAAGGGGAAAAGTTACTGAAGGTGTAAATTTTTCCCACTGGATGCCACAAAGACAAACAGACAGTGTCTGTATTCTCCAACACAGTATCAAACAATGCCCACTGCCCAGCAACGCTCCACCAGCTTCACATGTATCAGACAACGAAGTTACTGCACAGGCAGTAGTGATCATGTGTGAACCCAGGCCCTGTCACATGCCGTGAGGTCATGCCAACGTCCTCTGCTACAGTTTCTTCCTTTAGAGAAAGGACAGCAATACTTCCTAGTGTGTAGTTTGTTTTTTTTTTTAATGATTTATTTATTACTTATTTGAAAAGCAGAGTGATGAGACACATGTATTTCTATCTGCCATTTCACTTTGCAAATGACCACAGCAGCCAAGCTGAAGCGGGGAGTCAGGAACTCATCTGGATCTCTCATGGTGGGGCGGGGTGCAGAGACCCTGGTACTTGGGCCACCATCTGCTGCCTCCCAGGGGCATTAGCAGGAAGTCAGGTCATAAGCGTAGAGTAGGACTGAAGAACATAACACACCAAAAGCATTAACAGGCACATGGTTTAGGACTAAGTGCTGGCTTCTAATGTGACTGTCAAGTTCACAAACCAAGATGTGCAACATACTTGCAGTTTTTCTACAAGCAGGATCTCACGCATATGAAGACAAATGAGCAAATAAAATGTGGTGCAAAGCAACCATGGTTGATTCCCAATGGCAAATACTTCGTCCAGCTGGAGCAAAGACGAAACCATTCAATATAAACAAAAGTAAAACACAATCACAAATCGTGGTCTCTTAGCAGCTCCCTCACTAAACCCCAGGTTACCAGTCGCCCTGCCTCCCTCTTTCTTCTGTGGCCACCTGGTCTCATACGTGTTTATGGTCCACACGTTTGTGTCCACTTAAAATTCATGGATGCAACCCAGTCGCCACGGCGAGGTGCGAGAAGGGAGGTTAGCTCACGGGCCGCACTCTCCCAAGTGGCCCAGCACCACCTGAGGATGCAGCGTCAAGCCCACAGTTGGCAGTGTGGAAAGGGGCCTCCACAGAACCGCACCTGGCCAGCGTCCTACTCTCGGACAGCCCAACCCCCGGAACTGGGACCCAGCATATGGCGTTTTGTTACAGCAGCCTGAACAGACCAGGCCACATGGCTCTGCTGTTACATCACAGCTGTCTCCCGCCTTTCACAGCCACAGAGCTCACGGCTCCATCTTCTGTCTGCCCCCGGGCAGGGCATAACCACTGCCCAGCTCAGCATCCCAAACACCTGCGGGCCCTCCGACTCCGCCCCCTCCCCCTCCTTGTCTATGAATCCTCGTATTCCAAGCTTGTCATCTAGAAATCGATTTGACCTCCTCACTCCTCTCTCCAACAGTGAGGCAGCTGCACGACCACGATTCCTGACCGGACTACACGTGTCTCTCGCAGGGGCTGCTACACCTTCTTCCTCCTGTTTTCCAAATGAAGGTCAAAGACGCACCTTAAAACCTCTCAGCCTAATTTCCAGAAACAACCAGACAAATTCATCTCAAGTGCCTCAGCAAACGAACAAAGGGTAGAGAAGACAAATGTGATTTTGGGTGTAAGGGGCTCAAAATGCACTTGAAGCGTTCAAGTCCTGTTTGTTGAACATTCAAATGAATGAAGACACAATCCCACTGATAAAATGTATTCAAACAGCCTTTTTTTCCTACATCTATACTTTTTTTATACCAAGAAGCAATCTTAAATATCCTCCTTTGTATTATGACACATTACCCAAATTAGACTCTGGAACACTAGGAGCTTAGAAAGTGTTAAATAGATTTCTTTTACAGTGCTTTTTTGGGCAGTAAATTCTATTTTAGTTTTCAAACACATTTATTTTAGAATAGCACCAAAAATTGTTTCTGCATGACTAAGAAAGTAAAATGAGTAATTTAATTGGGAAGATTATCTTTACATTTTTGGCTGTCAACTTGTATTTTTTTAAACTGTATTTCTGGAGGGACTATGACTTCCATTGAGCATGTGAGAAGATTAAAAGGCACTCTCCACACATGTTGCCAAGTTACTACGGACTAAAGAAGCTTCCTTGACCTCCCTCCTCAAAGCATACAGTCAGGAGAAACTTAACCTAATACTTAACTTCTCCACGGAGAAATCTCCAATTGTTCAACTGATCTTAAAACACCCAAACTCCCTGCCAAGGCTGAGAGAGCAACTCGCTGGCCACAGGCACCCTGGCTAGATCTGTCACCCTGGCATCACTGTTGACATTGATATCCATGTATTACACTAATATGTAATATTCATGTGTTATATTCCTATCATGCATTGTCTGGGCGGTAAGTAAGGTTGCTCTGAGGATGTCAAATATGTGGCCCCACTGACCACCCCACCTTCTCATTCGCAGCCTACTCTGCACTGTACTCCTGGCCCACCACACCTGCCGCACTCAGCTCTCATCTCCAGACCTTCCCATAATTCTCTCCTGTAGTACGATGGCTCCTTCCACACCCATAGAGCCAGATCCTATCGATCACTGTCATCTAGACGTCACCGCCCTAGGGCCAGCTGCCTGTGCAGTGTGGTCTTGGAGCACTGTGACCTGCTCGCCTCAATGTGGTCTTACTGTCTCCATCTTTAGCACACTTCCTATTTTCAGGACTTATCAAGATGGCTGGCACATAGTATTGCCTAAATGAGCATGGGTACAAGGATCTCTCTGGTTTGCCATACGTTTTTCCAGATGATTATGTAAAATGTTAGTATATACATAATTATCTACAAAACCATGACTCAAAGATTTCTGCCAGTGTAACTGCTGAAAACCTCAAGTCCGCCTGACTCAAACCCTAGCCCTGTGACTCATCAGCCATGCCACACCTTGAGTGCCTTCCTAGTCTCCATAAGCTTTGGTAGTTAACACCTACCCCACGGGATTTGTAGGGAATTAAATATTACACATGAGAAAATGTAGCGTGATGCCTGCACTGTGCCAATCAAAATCGTGTGTCACCTCTGAGCCTCCAGGCAGCACACACAGCACTGATTTTTACTCACTGTGTCTCAGCTCCAAATTCTAATTCCAAACAATCGCAGGTCTTGCTCTCCCCCACACTCATTTCTTGCACACTCAAGATTCAGCTTTCTTTCACAATGGACCTGAGATCTAATTTCCATGCACAACATAAACCCATTTTAAGTCTGTGAGTGCACTCCAGTGATCTCCTCCACATCTGAGACGCCCCCAGCGCCCCGGAAAGCTCCCCCAGTTCCTGTGCAGTGAATCCTCCGCACCTTGTCCGGCGGGAGGCAATTGCTGCTTAGCTTTCTGTTGTCAGTGTTCTGGTTGCTGTCAAACTCGTAAGAAAACCAGAACGTTTCTGTTTTCCTTCTTTGACTCGGGACTACACTTCCTATGCCCACAAATGGTTCAATCCATCCGATTGTTCTCTTGTTTGTTTTTAGTTTCTTTTTCAGAAAGGCAGAGAGAAGAGAGCTCGCATATGCTGCTGGGTCACTCCTAAAATGCACTCCACAGCCAGGTCTGAGCCAAGCCAAGACCAGGAACCCAACAGTCAATCTGGTTTCCCATGCTGACACCCGGAGCCCAGCACGTGGCCACCCCTTTCTGCCTTCCAGGGTGCTCATCCGCAGGAAGCTAAATCCGAGGAGGAGCACGGACTGAAACCCAAGTGAGGTGAGAGTGTCCCCGGCAGCATCTTGAACACTCACCGAACGCCCGCCCCTAGTCTGTTCATCGCATAGAACAGCACCACATGGATGCGCCAACATTTATTTACCCGTTTACCTGCTAGTGGGCATTGCAGTCACTTTCAGATTTTTCAGTTTTCATACTGCGCCTCTATCAGTGCTGTCAAATCTCTCCAGTAAATTTCTAGGAAGGGAATTATGGTTCACACCGTAAGGGATATTTAACTTTCTAAGTCACTGCCAAAAACTGCCAGAGAATGGACGGTAATGCTTATTCTAATACAATGCTCTGTTGCTCCTGACTCTAAAATGACCACATAGGCAGGTGCGAATGCCCTATCACAGAGCAGCACAGGTATGACAAGTAGTCTGTGTTCTAAAAACAGCAATCCAGAGACATCAGCTCTCTCAAGACTGAGTTTTGGATGGAAGTGAGCAGACAAGGCCATGAACTCTAACACTGTTTTTCAAATCTCACACCTGTGTTCCACTGACAATCATTTGTTCATTTATGTGAAACCCTAAGAATGGACCAGAAGTAGAGAACAGTTACCAAAAAATGCTTGGTGCGTCTTGGGTGGCCGGAATACACGTGTCAACAACTCAGTCAAGAGTAAACACAGCAAGTGTGCAAGTCAATCTCCTACTCTCTCCACAGTTTTCTACATCTGCAAGGATTTTACGAAAATTTAGTCTAAAAAGAACATTCTCTTACTGAAATTTCTATGCTATAACTATGCATGCTAGGGCAAAGTGTGAGAGAGTTTTATTAATTCCCCATAGAACCTGATAGAGAAACCACACACACGCACACACACACACACACACACCCTTGACTGTGGACGAAGAAAAGGCTTGGTGACCAAATGCAAACGCTACACCTATGAGAAACCTCCACTCTCCCTCTACCTCCCCACTGTCTTCTGCTCCTAGCCTCTGGCACGTGAGTCAGCAGACCTCATCGACAAGTGCAAAGTCTGAAGCTCACGGGCAGGCCAGCTGCAGAACTCCGCTGAGTGCCAGGCCCTCCTGGCTCTGCTCGTTGTGTGACGAAGGCTGAAAGCTCTGGGCATTGGCGTGGGTACGACACAGTCACTGCTGTCACTCACCCTCCCTCGGGCTCCTCTCAGCCACAGACCAACAAGCCCACAGCACTTGGTTCAGTGCACGGTATTTCAAGGCACCTTTTTTCATACATGTGGGTATATTCATGCAATCAATCCTAAATACCCCTCTTTACATCTGATTCTATGTGCAAGTGTATGTGTGTGTATGCACACATGTGTGTGGGTAACACTGACTACATGGCCATTCTGTTTGGCGATAACCAACAAGCTCATACTTCACAGCAGTTTAAAACAAATACTGGGCCATCAGAAACGTCCACTCAATCTGCCAGAGTTCAATGCTTGTGTTGTTCAGATCAAAACCATGCGACCACAGCGCTTTCTGATTGGCAGATGTTGCTCTGTAACTGGGGTGTGGTCACTGATGACACATTTTTCTAGGGACAGTTCCCTTGTGCTAGTTATCTGTGCTTTATTTTTAAAATTATATTTTATGGGAGCCCGTTCTGTGGTATAGTAGGATAAGCCTCCAGCTGAGGCACTGTCATCCCACACGGGCACTGGTTCAAGTCCTGGCTGCTCCACTTCCAGTCAAGCTCTCTGCTTACAGCCATTTGGGGAGTGAACCAGCAGATGGAAAAACTCACTGTGTCTCCCTCTCTTTCTGTGTAACTATCTCTCAAATGAACAAACAAAATCTCTCAAAGATTATTTTACAATCCCATTATTAATTCTCAAGGTGTCTTGCAGATGTATGTGTTTTTTAAAAGATTTATTTATTTACTTGAAAGTCAGAGTTACACAGAGAAGGAGAGACAGAGGGATAGAGACAGAGAGATCGAGACAGAAAGAGAATGTGCTTCCATCTGCTGCTTCACTCCCCAGTTGGCCGCAACGGACGGAGCTGCACAAATCCAAAGTCAGGAACCAGGAGCCTCCTCCAGGTCTCCCACGCAGGTGCAGGGGCCCAAGGACTTGGGGCATCCTCCACTGCCTTCTTAGGCCACAGCAGAGATGCTGGATTGGAAGCAGAGCAGCCAAGACTCAAACCGGCGTCCATAAGGAATGCAGGCACTGCAGGCGGTGGCCCCACCCACTATGCCACAGCACCAGCCCCGTGGGTATTTGTTTTACAATTAATACCACTTCCAAGAATGCTGGGAGATTCGCTCCCAGATGTTTGCATTTTGGTTAATTGCTGTGTATATATGAAATACACTGGCTCTCACAGTCAACGTCAAGGACCACGCCGTAATCATTAACATAAATGACCCGAGCGCTTTCTCATGACAGCTTCTCATAATGATTAATTGCTGTCATCCTGAACTCTCAATTTCACGCAGGCTTTCCCAAGCAGGGACACAAAATCTCCGATCCTTCACCAGACTCAGTCATTCCACGCTATGCAGAAATCTTGTTTTCAAGCAATGAAAATGTTGCTTCTCCTGCCATTTGCAGTCCCGTCTCCATGAGCAGCAAGTCACTGGAATTCACAGAATCTACGGCACGCATGCACAGTGCTGACATTTAATTTAGCCCAAACGTTCTGGATTCCTTATTGAAAGCCTGGCTTACACCATTCAGGTTTCCACACAGCGCCCTACACTTAGGTTACACCCTGACTCCCTTGCACTCAGGACAGTACCTCCAGAAGCGAATCCGTAACTGCCACAGATGAATTTGCTGAAGCAAAACAGACCAGTGATTAGACAAGCGCAGCCGCTAACCCTCCATGCAGCATCACTGTCAACATTCAAGAACTGAACCTGCAGCAACCGGCATCGCTTCCACCACTGCATCCAGCCAGGGCAGCCCGTGCCATCCGCGACTGCCTCCAGCCCCAGCACAGCTCCTCGCACACCGGCCAGAGCCTCCCGTGGCCGAGATGCCTGTGACCAGGTGGACACCCGGCTCTTCTTGATTTGAACTTGAACCTGCTAAAAGTGTGCTTAAATCTAAACCTTCTGAAATCCATGTCCATTTCCAAATACCAGCATTCCAATTAAATTAGATACACTGAGCGTAAGGCATGTTCAAAACACTGAAAATCTTATTTTTTCAATGAAAGATATAATATGTATCTTTAAAAGGGAGGGGGAGTGGGAAATGAGTGGATGCTTCTTTAAACAATTCTGCTCCATCGAATTACTTTGGATCATCTATCCAAGTTTACTGTACCAAGAAACGCATAACAATCAGTGTACCCACAGTTGGTGTACTTGTTGATAAAATAATTCATGTATCCCTTCATTCATTCAGCAACTTTGAATGGAAAGCCTAACAGGAGGCCACACTCTTCTGAGTCCCAGAGTAGGAGTGCACAAAACAGGACAAGCGCCTGTGCTCAGAACTCATCCACTCTCAGTAGGGAAACGGCACCAACTGTCTGTGGGTGACGGGGAAGTCCACGAAGACACTAACAGCACAGTGCACCACCAGCAGGCTCGAGAGTGCCACGGTGCCAGCTGGGAATGCTATTTCACACAGAATTAATCAAAGACCACCTCCGGGCCGGTGCTGTGCGTATATGAAATACGCTGGCTCTCACAGTCAGGTAGCCAGTAAAGCCGCTGCCTGCAGTGCCAGCATCCCACACGGACGCCAGTTCAAGTCTTGGCTGCTCCACTTCTGATCCAGCTCTCTGCTATGGCCTGGGAAAGCAGCAGAGGATGGCTCAAGTGCTTGGGCCCCTGCACCCGTGTGGGAAACCCGGAAGAGGCTCCGGGAACCTGGCTTCCGATCAGCCCAGCTCCAGCCACCGCAACCATTGAGGAGTGACCCAGGGAAGGAAGACCACTGTCTTTCTGTCTCTTTCTCTCTAACTCTCTGTCTTTCAAGTAAACAAGTAAATCTTAAAAAAAAAAAAAAAAAGGTTAGTGTGAAGTCTGCGTCAACTCAAAGGCATATCTGGGCAGCGGCCTTCCAGGGGGAGGGGCCAGCAGGTACAAAGCTTTGAGGTGGACACCAGCCCTACCTATTGCAATAACAGGGAGGGTTCTCCTTGGTCAGGGCAAAGCAAGCCAAGTGGGAGGGGCAGGAGATCAGAGCAGAGAGGCAGCAAGGGGTCAGAGCACGTAGGCTGACGGGCATGGGATGAGCCTGGACCGTACTGAGCCCAACGGGAGCTCACTGAAGAGTGCCGGGCGGCGCTGGTGGTGCCAGGCGGGTCCCGGGGCTGCAGCACCACAGGGAGGAGGGAGGCGACTTGGAAGGCGGCCGCCTGCTCTAGGCAGAGAGCCGCAGCTCAGAGTAGATGGCGGAGCAGACCCCCACGCGGGAGTGGGAAAGCGCACACAGGACTCCAAGGGTCTGACCCCCAAGCATCTGGAAAGAAAGGGAGGGATGCCTGGGGACAGCAGTTAGAATTCAAGAATGTCTTTGGGGACAAGAAATTCGAAGAAACTTCTAGATGTCCAATTGGAAGCCGATGGACACAGGACAGGATCGGAACTATCATCAAATGCTGGGAGGCGTTAGGGCTCCTCCAGGCTTGGGCCTGGCTGAGATCACTTGGAACAGGCAGTAAATGAAGGATGTTCCAGGCCTTACCCCCAGTACAGTATCAGAGACCGGGAGTGAGAAGGCAGCGGCGGGTGTCCGCGTGAGCATCTTAGCTACGCCTGTCAGGAGCAGGAGGCGCGTTCTTTAGCTAAGGTCAAGTTCGTGTGAACTCCTGTACTGCACGTAACATGTCACGAACAGAAAACCCTGTCCACTGTTGGGAATGGCCAGGCAATGTGAGCCCACACAGAAATGAACAAGTACTGTATCTACAACACATATTAAGAAAAATGGGGGGCCAGCGCTGAGGCACTGCAGGTAAAGCTTCTGCCTACAGTGCTGGCATCCCATATTGATGACAGTTCGAGACCCAGCTCTTCCATTTCCAATCCAGCTCTCTGCTCTGGCCTGGGAAAGCAGTAGAAGATGGCCCAAGTCCTTGGGTCTCTGACCCCGCATCGGAGACCCGGAAGAAGCTCCTGGCTTCAGATCAGTGCAGATCCGGCCATTGCAGTCAATTGGGGAGTGAACCAGCAGATGGAAGACCCATCTCTCTATTCTCTGCCTCTCCTCTGTGTATCTCTTTCAAATAAATAAATAAATTTTTAAAAAGAGAAAGAAAAATCATTCCAAACTAGAGTATGAGAGATAAATTTCCCTTGTTATTGTAAATACAAAATGAGTTTAATAAATCCATGATTTTTTTTTTTTTGACAGGCAGAGTGGACAGTGACAGAGAGAGACAGAGAGGAAGGTCTTCCTTTGCCGCTGGTTCACCCTCCAATGGCCGCCGTGGCCAGCGCGCTGCGGCTGGCGCACCGCACTGATCCGATGGCAGGAGCCAGGTGCTTCTCCTGGTCTCCCATGTGAGAACTGAGCAGAAAACTGTCAGATGTGTCCAGGTGCTGTCAGATTTCTTCACTGGTAACTTTTACTTTCCAACTGGCTGCTTCATCATAATCTTGGTACAGTTTACGAGAGGTGGTCAGAGACTTGCAATATTCTAAAATCAGCATTTTCCATTATATTTATTTATTTATGTAAGCTGAACAACTTTCATGTATTTCACACATACAAATTTAGGAGCATGGTGACACTTCCACCCTCCCATCTCCTTCCTTCCTTATTCTTTTTACAGTAACACACTTTCAGTTTATTTATAATTATAAGCTTAAACCTCCACTAAGAATTCAACAAATAACAAGACAGAGCTGTAACGATAATCCAATCTCAAAATGTCAATTTCGCTCCTACACTTTTTTTAACTCTATCAGTATTTTCCGTATTTACCCAAAGACTGCACTAATTTTTCCAACTGTAATTACTCACAGTGGTAATTGAACAATTAACCAACAGAAAAGAATTTAGCACTGCTGATAATGAAAATATCAACATTTAGTACCCATTTAAATGGTCAGAATTGAAGATATTTCCAATCAGCATCTGACCTTGACTCCTTTTCTTGCTCTGCTTTCACTCCATGCAGTTTGCTAGACCTTTCCAGAACATTCTGTGGGCAGGGAAAACAGACGGGAGAATGAAGGGCAAAACTCTTCCTTCTACACTCAAAGACCTGTGGGGATTTCTGTTCTGTTTTGCTGTTAACTGATAGTAACTGCACGTTTATGAGGTTAACACGATGTTCAGGACACACCTACAGCGCAAAATGATTCAATGAGTGTAATGAACACATACGCCACTTCCAATACCCATCACTTCTCAAAGTGTTGACCTATTAGTAACAGGAAAGAATGAATGGCAAAGGAAACCCCCGAAGAACCTCCTCCGGCACCGCACGTGACACAAGCGCTTAAGCCTACAGGTACTGCCCTTAGGGGAAAATGAGGGGCCAGACACCCAGAGAACAATGCTTTGTCCAACACCGCCATCCCTGGACCACGCCCAGGAGAAGCTGGAGGGCTCTGGGCCCACTGCTGCCTCTGTGAATGAGGGGCGCCAGTGGACCCGACCATCACGTCCCAGTCGCTAACACAACAGACCACACACAGCTCACTAGAGTAAAACGCAGCTGCTGCTCAAGTCCACACACGTGAGTCACGTCGCTCATCTCAGCCAGATGCAAACAGGAAGGAGGTTCTGAGAACCACAGCTCCAACTGGGCTCCACGGTGGGGCCTGGGCCACCTTAGAGTGGCCCACACTGCCAGCAGTCTCGATGGTCCCCATCAAGCGCTCAGGGACCCCAACACAGGAGTGAATACTCACCAATCCTGTAAACATTCATCTTAACACACATAAGCTGTTGCAAACCCACCAAGGGTTTACAACAGAAACAGAAAAGAACCTTCTGGATCTCCCATACACCCCCTGCTTGATACAAATAGCTTTCTTCCCTAGTGCATCCTTTAATGCTCAGAGCAACCTGGTGACGAGCTCAATTATCAGCATTTGAGAGAGGAGGAAGCTGACCCAGCCAAGGTAATAACTCACGGGAAGCTACCAGACTTAATTTTTTCACAGCATTCATTCTCCATGAATTTGTCTAGACCCTGTGCGTGTGCTAGAACCAAGCACAATTCAAGCCAATCTGACCACAAAGTCCCTTACTCCTTCTACTGATTTTTTGGGCAGCTTGGCTTCCTATCTCTCAAGAGTATCCTATTTAAACCTTTTCAACGAATCCAAACTCTAGATACACAGCACAATCAACAAGCAGGCCGAGCCCATCACAGCTGCAGATCTCACTCCTTCACGGCTTCTCCCACGCGATACAAAGACAAGGACTACAGGAGCTGGGGCCACGGGGTCAGGGCACAGACGCTGCACTGTCCATGACCGTGCAGAGGTGTTAGGTCTGAATGTCGGCGTGAATCCCCAAGTCCTGGTCACAAGGTGATGACAGCAAAAGGCGGGGCCGTGGGGAGGTGCTGAGGCGGCGGGCTCTGCCCTTATCAAAGAGATCACAGTGCTTATGAAGGACATCCCACAGAGCTGCCCCCTCCCACTGGCCAGGACCCAGGCGGGAGCCTTGTCCGGGAGGAAGTGGTCCTCGCAGGTCGCCCAGTCCGGCAACACCTTCGCCTTGCACTGCTCGGCCCCCAGAACTGAGACACAACCGTCGCCTGCCCAGAAGCCACTGAGCTGTGACAGCACCTGTGATGACGGCATCCGGGCCCGAGCTCCAGGCACGGTGCCAACGCTCTGCCGTGCTCACTGTAACCAAGCCCACCTGACAGCCACGGCAGCAAGGCCAGGGCGGAGCGTGAAATGCACACAGCACGCTGCGCCACGTGTGCAGCCAGGCGCCCGGCCACCTGCAGCGGTGAATCGTCCGGCCCGCCCGCCGAGCCCCTCTGGCTTCTTCTCACATGCACACATTAGCATTCCTCAACCAGGGAACAGGGGCGTCCGTGTGCACCAGGCACTATCCTGATCTTGCTTCTGAAAGCCTGGAAGCTCAGCTCTCTGCAAGGTCCCGTGCTTTCTAAGTTTTTTTTTTCAAAATCCAAAACCGCACAACTCGCTTCACTCCTGCAGCCCTTCCAGTCCACCTGCTGCCCAACGCCTCAGCAGAAAATGGCACCGGAAGAGAGGCTTTGGGCTTCATCCAAGAACCCAAATTCTTGCAGATGGTTTACTTTGTTTCTTTTCTCAGCCCTTTAACCCCACAGCATATGGCACATCTTACCTAGTAGGTGCTCAGTTAATTTCTACTATATGAACTGCAAACAGTGGACAAGGCATGAAACGTCCCTATTTTAAAATGGGAGGAAAGGAACAGGTGATAGATTTATGTCCTGGGGCATTAAATTAAAGCTACCTATGCCAGCAGCAACAAAAAAATAAAAATTGTCAGTTGAGACATTTACGTGAATTCCTATGGCCATAAACATAGTCGAGCTATTTGCCCTGCACACATCCATACATGGTCACCTTGATTCTACAAGACAGGGAAAAAATTCAGAGAGCTTTCTTTCTCGAGCACTGTAAATCATTCTTCCATCCCCCTCAGGTGTCTCTCAAATGCACATTCCATCCGCCTGCAACGTCTGCCCCTCCATCTCTTCCCAGGATATGTCGGTGCAGGTCCCATGACCAGGGGTGGCTAAGAAGCTGGTGTTGCCTCATCGTGTTCTCATGTGTCTGCTTCATTCTCCCAGCGATGCCCGTTAGTCGCATGGCTTCTGAGCCTTCTTGGAACTGTGTTCGTCACCTGGGTTATTTAAATGTGACATGTGTGTGCATTTGAAAGGTTGTCACCTGTCCACCTTCACAGCACAATGCAGTATTTCAGCATTCCACTTTTTCACTGTTTCTCTTGCAATAAAAAATAAAGTACACAAAGAGTCAAAAAGAAAAAAAAAAAAGTTTGCCTGCACATGTAAGAAAAACCCAAATATCCATTGCCTTCACCGTCCACCCCATATTCCACTGGCTACAGTGAAATTCTGTCAAAATGCTGGGAAGAAAAAACTAAGATCTGGTTAAATTCTTTCACTGCAGTGTTGCTCAGAAACACACACACACACACACACACACACAAACCGCTGGGCTGCTGATTCCCTGGACGTCCAAAGCTACCACTTCCTTGGGGACCCAGTGCTCAACCAGCTGCAGCCTGCATTGCCGTCACCTGCAGCCCTCCAACAGCCACCTAACTGGTCTTTCTGCCGCGAGCCTGTTTGTCTTCTTCTCTGTCCTAAGTTCTACATTGCACCAGCATTTGTTACGTTCCCCTTCTAGAACAGGCGTGAAGAACGCTTCCCTGCCAAGGGCCACTGGGATATGTTTAACGTCATTCCTGAGCCACACAGAATCATCAAATGGAAGACGAGCCTGCGGCTGGTACTGTGGCGTAGCAGGTGCACCTGCTGCCTGCAGAGCTGGCATCCCATATTGCACTGGTTCCAGTCCCGGCTGCTCCAGTGCCAGTCCAGCTCTCTGCTGTGGCCCGGGAGAGCAGTGCAAGATGGCTCAACCTCTTCACCACCTTTCACTCTGGGAGCTCAGAAAATACCCGTTAACTGAAGACTGAAAAAAAAGTTCAACTTAACTCAAGAGTTTATTTTATCTAGGATTAATTTGATTCCAGAAATGGCTAAGTGCCTGCATTACATAGTTGGATCTAACTCTCCGTTTTATGAGACTTTCCCGAGAGAGAAATCTTCCATCCGCTGGTTCATACCCCAAATGGCTGCAGTGGCCAGAACTGGGGCAGTCCAAAGCCAGGAGCCAGGAGCTTCTTCTGGGGCTCTGTCATGGGTGCAGGGGCCCAAAGACTTGAATAATGGGGAAACGAACATCATACATTGGAGAAGCAGCTGTAGAACTGAAAGACGGGCTTCACGCCGCTTGTTTACGCTCCTATGTATTTCTGGAGCACCTACTGTAGACAAAGCTTCCCGTCTCCCCGTATTTGTGCATTTCATCAGAGGCTGCCAAGTGCTGACTCTATGCCCAAAAGCCACTGAGACCACGTTTGCACACGGATAGCCCTACAGAATTAATTATCGTAAACCAACATCTAAAACTTGGGATTTCTACCTCTCTGCAAACAAAGCCAAACAAATGAAATTACAACAGCCTGAGTTCTACCATTTCTGGCCCATAAACTACACTTGCACAGGCGAGATCCTCATCTTCCACGTGTGTGCACAAGAACTTGCTCTCTCCCCTCGCTTCATGTGTGGGATCTGCCTGAAGCTTCCAGGATTCTCCAGCGTCAGGCCCTAGGTCATGTAACTGCTTCTTACAGCTTCATATTCTTTATGAGCTGCAATGTTCAAAAGCTAGACCTTGGAGCCAGTGCTGTGGCGTAGCAGGTAAACCGCCGCCTCTACTACCAGAATCCCATGTGGGTGCTAGTTCCAGACCTGGCTTTTCCACTCCCCATCCAGCTCTCTGCTGTGGCCTAGGAAAGCAGTGGAAGATGGCCCAAGTCCTTGGGCCCCTGCACTCATGGGCAAGACCAGGAAAAGTGTCCTAGCACTTGGCTTCAGATCAGCCCAGCTCCGGCTATTGTGACCATTTGGGGAGTGAACCAGTGGATGGAAGATTTGTTTCTGCTTTTGCCTCTCTGTAACTCTGACTTTCAAATAAATAAATTAATTTTTTTAAAAAAAGTCGACTTTGAGTCCACATTGCTCTCAATCTCGTTTCACTGTTTGGCCTTATCTTCCAAGGAGGGCAGTGCTGCCAGAACAAGAACTCACGTCTAGTCACACACCGGGTGGAATGGTGGGCGGCCCGAGACGTCACTGCTCTTGTCAGGTCAACACGGCACTGAACTCAGTTTATGTCGGAGCAACCTCCAATCGCAGCGCCCACCTTAAAGCCAGTGGCTCTCTATTTCTCACCCTGTACCCCACAAGGCAGGCCAGGCAAGCTTCGGGATTCTAACGCTCTGAACAGTGTTCCTAACAGGTCTGTAAGAGGCTGTGTGTTTGGGCAACCCTATCCCTGCTGGTGTACATGAGTGGGGTCACCGCCCGGTGGCTGCCTTCCAAGCTGCGGCTTGTGCAGCGCCAGGAGAGCACCCCCTTCCGTCTCTTACTCACTCCCCTTCCGGTAGCCTCGTCCTCACTCACTGGGGCTCATGCACGATTCGTCCTTGAAGACCATCTCCACCTGGCACAGGGTTCAACAACTAACCCCAGTACAGGACATTCAGTGAGCTAGAAAACCCAGCTCCCATGCAACCCGCGTTCAAGGGACACACTTATGAACCTCCACACAGAACTCTGCCCCTCAGGGCTGCTGTGACCGCAGCGGCCCATCCTGGAGGAGGCACACGGGCCCAAGCGCATGGGCCTCAGCAGTGCCCTGTGTGTGCAGGTGTCACTCCAAGCTCTCAGCCCAGAAACCCACATGGCTCCGCCACGCAGACCATCTGGACGGGAAGATACTCACAGCCACGGAAGTGGAAATCCAGTATTTTCCACGCTGCCATTGTCCAAGTCCGGAACGCAGCCACACCGCACACCTGGGACGTGGGACCCCTCGGTCCACCTGAGCTTCCCGCACATGGCTCTCCTGAACTAAGGTGCCGCGTTTCTTCTCCACCGTGACCCAGCTGCCCCTGTCTGCAGCTCATGTCAACATTCCAACTGCACAAGGTCAGAGGAGTGATACCCTTCCCACGTCTCCTGCAGGTCTCGGCACTTGCTAACGTAACTCTGGGATCACAGGTACATCACACAGCAGGCCAGTCATTAGCACAGAGCGAGTAAGAGGAACAACAGGACACCTGACCACGCGCGGGCTCTCAGGGAGTCCGTTAAGCAAGGAGCAAGGCGCTCACCAAGGTGGACACTCTGCAGGGGGCCAGCACTGCTGTCCACGGGGTCCTAACCAGACACAGGCGCCTTCTCCCACTCTCCCAGTCAGCTTCATCGCCTCATTATGAGCCAAATACAAAAGGCTCAGAGTCCCTCCCCCGAGAAGTTACATCAAAGTCTTGATGCTGGCGAACTCGAAGCCTTGGTCACACAGCCCACAGTCACCCTGTGTGCATCCAAGAGTAGCCCCTGGAAAACAGCCAAACAGTCCTGTCCCCCCAGGCACATCGTGGAGAGTCGAGGGCAGCACAGAGCTGTGCCTCCCTCCGTTCGGTGTTGGGCCCCAGGACAGGGGGGCTCCAAGGACATCAGTGACAGCGTACGTAGACCACACCTCAGCAAAACCTCGGACTTCACGTGTGCACACGTGCCTCTTAGCGAGCGGCTCCCAAACACATTTGCAATCTAACCAGGTCTGCTGCCCAGATGGCGTTCTGCAACACATCCGACGTGTTTCTCTAAATAAAGCCGTTTTGAAACAGTCAAAATGTTGATGCCTATGTTAAAGAAATAATAAGTCCTCAAATAGACTTATTAAAATTGACTAAATTCAGTTAAAACAGCACCACTGCATTCCAAAAATGTCTCTGTACAATGACCCTGCCTTTTTCAAAATAACGTCAACGTAAGAGTTTTCAGTTGGCTGTCACAGAATCATGGATTTTCAGCACCAGAGATGACCAAAACACAAGACCTAATCCAACAATTACAAGTGAAAAACAAGGAAACCCTGGCTCAGAACACGTGGGAACTGCTCCTCGGCCCGCAGCAAAGCCAAGGGTGAGCACGGGGTCGGGCTCTCCCATCAGCTCTACTGAAAAATAAATAAATACAATTTTGAAACAAGAAGCTCGATGTAATTTCTGATACAGTCTAAGAGATGCTGTGTCACAGCACGCCCTTGAGGGAGGGGTAAAGCCATCCCCCTGCAGTATTCATCCCTCCAGGGAAACCTATTTGCATGCACCACTATCCTGAGTTAAACTGATCAGCAAGTTAGCCATCTTGTCTTGCAGGGCGTTTGCTATTTTACCTCTCAGAGCAAGTCCGATCTCCTCCGCAATAAACAGTGTCACCAGGAAACTAGGCAATGTAAATGCCAACAAATGAGTTTTTAATGTAGATGACATGAAGGCATTTTCAACACACATAAATTTTCCCCACTAAAGATCCTGAATAATGCAATTGAGAAATGCATAAAGCCCATTAATGAAAACACAGCCGTCTTATTGCTCAAGGCTTTATCGAGTCCAAATTAGCTCCTAACTTCCTGTACCCGCTCACCTCCCATCAGCATTTCTGTTAGAGGAACCTGCCACTCCTGGAGGCAGAGGGAGGCTCCACAATGGATGTCATTGTGATGGCTCCCTCGTATCTTTTCTGAAAATACACACATGCACACCTACACACCCCAGTCAACCAGGGGGGAGGTAACAGGAATTACTTAAATTAATCCTACCCTGGCAGAAATCAACACTGCAAAGAAAAACCAAAGAGTGCCCTGCTATTTTTAACTTGCCTACATACACACCTTCTTGTCTCCTGGGTATTAAACATCGGCTGTTCATTAATATCAAAGAACAACCTTGTTTGTAACTTACAAATAAAACAAGGTGCAAGAGCTACTAAAGAAAGATAAAATCCAGGAGCCGGCACAGTAGCTTAGCAGGTTAATCCTCTGCCTGCAGTGCAGGCATCCCATGTGGGCGCCGGTTCAGGTCCTGACTGCTTCTCTTCCAATCCAGCTCCCTGCTGTGGCCTGGGAAAGCAGCAGCAGGTGGCTCAACTGCTTGGGCTCCTGCACCCGTGTGGGAGACGTGGAGAGAAGCTCCTGGATTTGGATTGGCCCAGCTACAGCTGTTGTGATTTGGGGAGTGAACCAATGGATGCAAGACCTCTGTCTCCCAAAAAAACATAAATCTTAAAAAAAAAAAAAAAGAAAAAAGAAAGACATTCACTATTTCCAAGATGGCCAAGTAGCATGTGGTTTCTCTCACTCCGCGCTATGCTACCCGTATTCAGCGTGCAGGGACCACTGATGACACTTTCTGCAGGTCACATGCCAACGGAATGCAGTGGAAACACAGCTAACCCAGGAAAGCGGCAAGATGCAAACCGTAACTACGTCCTCTGATACACACTGCACGATTTTCATCCAGAAGACACACTTCCTGACCCGTGCCTTCCTCAAGACAACTAATTTCACCATAGCTCCACTGCCTGGACAGGCACTGAGAATTGGGGTCAAAGAAGCCACAAGTGATAGGATCATAGCTGTTTAGCAATTAACATTAGATGGTGGCAGAACGCCCCCTAACTGTGCCTAGGATGTACCACTCCCCAACCAGAGTAGCAGGAGCACACAGACTCCCCCCATACAACCTAAAACAGGGGCGTTCTCAGACCACACCACGCTCACAGGAACATCCTCCCAGGAGCAACAGCACTGCTCCCAACGCATTCCTCAGCCTTTGGATTTCTGCCATCCTGGAGAAACATGGGTGGTTTCAAAACTCAATTCCCTTCAGTTACTGGGAACTTCCTGACACAGCAACAGAGACCAGGCCACAAATCATCTCTGCTAAGAGCCACCTGCGCACATGTGCAGCCATCAGCAGCCGGGTCACATGAATCACCCGAGCTCCCAGCATGGAAACAGAGGCTCCAGTGAGGAAGATGGACAGCATCCTTGACCTTGCCTAGCAACCCAGTGAAGACAGGCTGCTGACAAATGTGAGTTTCTCAGGCCTGAAGCCCGGAGAGTCACAAGGCTCCCCAATCAACACCAACGCAAGCAGGTGATGCATGAACAACCCCACAGAGCAGAGCTCAGAGCGGCCCCCAGGTTTTCTTCAATAATCGCATGAAATGACACGAGAGCAACACCAGAAGGGCCTCCGCTCCCAGGCTCTCGGCAAGAACCAGGCAAGGAAGCGGTCGGCCTCGGTGAGCGCGGCCTGCTCCAGGCAGCACCGATTCTGCCGACATCCCGCACCGACCCCTCCCGGGCACGGGAAATGTGGAGAACAGACTCCCGCCCAGAAAGCATGGTCAGAGAAACAGGGAGGTGGGAATGCCGACTGTGATCTGGAATCAGCCAGCTCTGGCTAGGCGATTTCTAAGGAACCCTGTCCTGGCGGCTCATGTTTCATTCCTATCCATGAACGTTCCATTCTTTTATCACGAGGGTTTTGAGCATCCGCTGTCATGTTAACAGCAGGTGCACACACCACGCAGCCCACCAGTGACTGAAATGGGCACAGCGCCGTCACCTGCCTCAGGTTATCGGTGGGAGCCTAAGACAAGACAACGTTTCATCAGGGTGATTAATGCAACAAGGAAGGGCATTTCAAAGCCCTGTATAACACGCGACTGACTGAGGCAACAGGTTTCCTTCCAGCTCAGGAAGCAAAGTGATATTGTTGTCAAGGAGAAGGCCTTCTAGTACTCGGAGCCTCGATTTTCAGACTGAGAGCAGTCGGCATGGGGATGCAGGAGGGTGAAGCCAATGCCCGAGATGCCAGCATGCCCCCATGAGCACCAGTTCCAGTGCTGGCTCCTGCACTTTTAGAAAACTTTTATTTAATAAATATAAATTTCCAAAGTACAACTTTTGGATTACAGCAGTTTTTCCCCTATAACCACCCTCCCACCCACAACCATCCCATCTCCCACTCCCTCTCCCATCCCATTCTTCATCAAAATTCATTTGCAATTATCTTTATATACAGAAAATCGACTTACATATAGTAAGTAAAGATTTTAAGACTGCACCCACACAGACACACAAAGTATAAAGTGCTGTTTGAGCAGTAGTTCTACCGTTAGTTCACATAGTGCAACACATTAAGGACAGAGATCCTACGTGGGGAGTAAGTGCCCAGTGACTCCTGTTGTTGACTTAACAATTGACACTCTTATTGATGATGTCATAATCAGTTGAGGCTCTGGTCATGAGCTGCCAAGGCTATGGAAGCCTCTTGAATTCACAAATTCCGACTTCATTTAGACAAGGCCATAGACAAAGCAGAAGTTCCCTCCTCCCTTCAGAGAAAGGTACCTCCTTCTTTGACGGCCTCTTCTTTCCGCTGGGATCTCACTCACAGAGACCTTTCATTTAGGTCATCATTTTTGCCACAGTGTCTTGGCTTTGCATGCCTGAAAAGCTCTTGTGGGCTCTTCAGCCAGATCCGAACACCTTAAGGGCTGATTCTAGGCCAGAGTGCTATTTAGGACATCTGCCATTTTGTGAGTCTGCTACATATTCCTCTTCCCATGTTGGATGGTTCTCTCCTTTTTAAATCTATCAGTATTAGCACACACTAGTCTTGTTTATGTGATCCCTTTGACACTTAATCCTATCGTTATGATCAATTATGAACTGAAACTGATCACTTTAACAAGTAAGATGGTACTGGTACATGCCAACTTAATAGAATTTAGAGTCCCATTCACATCTCCAGCTCTACCATTAGGTTAAGTCCGATCCAGCTCCCTGCTAATGCTCCCAGCAAAGTAGTGGAAGAAGGCCTGAGTGCTTGGGTCCCTGCCTCCCATAAAGGAACTGAACTCAACAGCTTCCCAGAGCTCCAGGCTTCTCTCGCTTTGGCCTAACTAGGGCCTGGCTGTCACAGTCATCTGCAGTGAACCAGAACACGAATGATCTCTTTCAAATAAATAACAAATTAAAAAAAAAAAAAACTCCCTGGCAAGAATTCTGCTGCTCCTTTACGTGCAGTCAGAGGTTGAGCAAGTCGCCTCCTTTCCTTTTCCAAACACTGACTCTCAGCCCACGCTCAGCGAGGCTCTAAGGCACCGTGTCTCCCAGACGGATGGTGGCTTGAGGAAGCAGCTGTCAATCTCAACCCTGTTTTCTGCTGAAGAAAACTCACACTTCCACTTGTCAATCACGTAACAACAGTCTGATTCACAACTCCCCGAGCGTGCTCACATCATCAACAGAGAGCTTTTTCATGTAGGGAGATGATACAGCACCCTGGGGCCTCCCCCCAGTTAACACAGCAGCCTGCTGCTCACTCCTCCTCTCCGGCAAAAGGCCTTCCCAAGGCCAAGAGCAGAGTGAAACAGACTACCCAACGCTGTTCTGAACTCTGAACACTCGCAAGTTCTCACAGCGGTACAGAAACGTGTCTGTAGTCCACAAGCCCGACTTTCGTCCCAACATTTAATTCAAATTAACCTTCACCCTCTCGAGATGCTCACAGATTGCCCTCCGTGCTGTAAGGTAATGGCGATGACATAAATGGTGATGGAGAGCTGAATGGACAGCACTGTCCGACGCGTCACGGCACTGTCCCAACACATCTTCGCTGCGTCAAGACGCAGGGTGCAGTCCTGCTGGCGCCACGTCCGCTCACTCTGAGTGACTGCTCCTATCTGCTTCCCCGCTGGCATCGTCTCAACAACCTTTTCTTTTATGATTTAATGTCAGCAAAATACACTGGCAAACAACCCTCGGAAAGCTCCCACGCTTTGTCTTCTAACACACGCTTGTGACATGCCTACGTGCGCACACAGCACACGTAAATGCATGTGACCACATGTGTGGATGTGTGTGTAGACTTTTCACTCTTTTTTAGTTAAGACACTATTTTTGTTCTTCCCTTCCATCTCTACTTTTGGCCACTGTGATCAATGTCACATTTCACACAGAAAGAAGTGAGCTATCACTTATTAAACATCACGGAACACGTGTGTCAGACACACATGGTCAGACCATGATACTGGTGACAGGGAGATCCCAGCTGGACAGGCCATTTGCAAATTCTGAATCGGTCCTGACAGAATGGAGAAAAGCAACAGGGTTATTTGGAAATACTGGGGACTCTGCTCTGGGATCTGAGACGAACGGACGGAAGCTCACGGTAAATCTGAAATGGTGCTGACCACCGCTTGTCTCAGCACGGTCCCGAGACAGCAGCTGACACACAGCATCATTTCAATCCATTATTTTCCTTATTTTACTCCCCATTTGTGAAAAATAACCTGACAGTAGCATGGCTAGCCATTCTAAACATGTAGGTTTCTCTAAATGTTCTGACCCAGTCTCCAAACCTGCCTAAGGAAAAGTTACCCGAGACACACCCTACCTGCAGCCGGGGGACTTGACAGCTGTCCGCACAAACACAAGACCCCCGTGCAGAAATGAGCAGAAACACCGATGCAGGTCATTCACGAGGGCGGTGTGGCACCAGAGAAGTGAGAACGAAGGCTACAGACAAGCCTCAGGAAAAAAATTTATTTGAAAGGCCCCAAGAACAAGACAGAGAGAGAGGCAGAGAGAGAGGGAGAGGGAGAGAGACAATCTTTCATCCACCGGTCCACCCCAAAAATGCCTGCAATGGCCAGAAGCCAGCAGCTCTATCAGGGTCTCCCGTGTGAATGCAGGGACCCAACTACTTGAGCTTCTTTCTCTGCCTTCCCAGGCACACTAGCGGGGAGCCTGATCAGAAGTGCAGCAGCTGGGACTTGGCCAGTGCTCTGACATGGCATGCGGGCATCACCAACAGCCAGTAGACCTCCGCCCCACAACACTGGCCCACACAGATCAGCCTTCCAAGAGTGAACTCTGACCCAAAAAGCACTCGGCGGGGATGGGTGAGCGCGGACCCCATCTCTCCTCTGGCTGAGTGCATAATACCCCGGTATCTGCATGCTGAAGGTTGTGGTGTTTTCTTTGGCTCCTAACAGTTTTTCTAGCTCAACATTAATGAAATATTCTTAGCAGGGACAATACCCCCAACCGCAGATGGCAAAATGGAATCAGATGGTCAAAGTTTGGGCCACACAGGTTTTACTTCCTGTGCAACATCAAAGCAGTCTTTACAACTGGGAGGTTCTGGGCTTTACCTTGCTCACGCATCAGAGTTTTCTTATTTTTGTTTAAGCTCATGGGCCCCTTTTGGAACATGTACTTCACCGTTGCTTCTACAAAAACTTCCTGAAGAGCTGCGAGGTACCCGTCTCCAATCTAGGCTACGCAGTTCGCAGCAGAGGACTGAAACAGAAGCAAACCAACACCCTAGACACCCTCATTTAGTGTGGGGCACACAGAAGTACACGCTCCAGATAATTTTAAAGCTTTGTTTTAGAAATCATCATCAAAGCACCAGCCCAAGCATCTAAAGGCAGCATCTAACCAGGTCGCGGGCAGTTCTCGCCCACACACTTCACTCACGCACCTGAAAGCCTAACTTGCCATTCTGTCAGCTTGGGCAACGACACGGGGCTATCATCCTGCCTCCGACCTGACGTCACCACTCCCCTATCCTCCGCTCCGAGGCTGGGCGCAGTGCCATGGTCACACAACGCGGCTTCTGTGAGCAGACTCTGCTGGCGATTAGGCTCTTCAAGCCACCAGGTCTGGTTCTGTCTCCTCTCTCACGGCACGGACCATTCCTGCACTCCTGCACGACACGGTGTTGCAGGGACTCCGGCAGGCATCCACTAGGAAAGCACTCTGCCAGCTCTCAAGTGCTCTGTGACTTCACGCACTGTGAACGTGCCCAAGACCTGGAGCTTCTGCTACCCCTGCTGTTCCCGTCTGGCCCTCCTACCTTCTCTCCTTCTTGGGACCTCTGTCTCCAGTGTGCTAGTTCACATGTTCAGTACTTTAAGTAAAATAGAGAGACTATCATTTCACATTCACCCGAGGCTCTGCCGCATAGGCAGGGATGTTACTAATCACTGTGTCAGATCAAAAAGGCTGCCCGATGCAACCGAGATTCGATGTCACCTGGTGGGGAGAATGACCCGAATCAGTCCCTCCCACACTCGCCAGCCCGTCTCTAGCCTTGAGTTCCTATGATGTGCAGAGACGTTCCCAGGCCAGCATGTTGACACCTGCACACCTGCCCCTAAGACTCACCTTACTGTCCCCGTCAATGTTCCCAGGTTCTATCCAGGTCATTGCTCACAGAGCCTTCCTGGACCCCTGCTACACTCAGCACACCTCACTGCCAGCATTCATCAAACAACACGTCAGCTTCTCCTTCCTGCAGCTGCTGCAACGCGCAAGCTACTATTGAACGTCTATTTCTACTACTTTGACCACAATCCTGGATCGTAGGTAATGTGCAAGTAGCACTTAGCACGTCGGCTAGCTCCTAGGAAAAGCTACATTCTTATTTATTGAATGAACAGAAAGAATGACTATCTTAAAGAGAACCGGAGAATACTGTGTCAAATACATTACTCAATTCCAGGCAACTATGTGTGTACAAAACATAAAAATGAGACATTTTTCCCATAGCTAAAGTATGTAGGTACTATACTTGAAATGACAAAATACGTAAGACAAGTGAGATGAAATCCACCTCTTGGAATAAGAGCTTTATACAGCGACTAATTTACAAACAAAACAGGCAAAGACTAAAAACAGCTGCAACAAACCCACCAGTGCAGTATTTTGCTCTGAGCAAGACAAACGCTCAGGCACCTACACAGGAGTTACACGCGTGCCCTAGCTGTACGGAACATGGCCCCACAGCATGTCCTGCACAAAAGCCAGCTCAGTTACCGTGGGATGGGGCTCCTCACCCTTAGGCGGGCTGCGCAGGGCTGTGAAAGCTTAGTCCTGCTCCGGGGCCCAGCACCACGCAAGCAAACAGAAACCAAGAACACAGAGCTTCTAAGTCAGACTCGCAGCACACATGCCTGCTTTAGGAATCAGGTACGAAGGAACTGGGGTCACTTAGACATCAAGACGAAGAGGAGGAGCAGAGAGAAAAACGTATATAGGGGAGGAACAATGTGTTTCTAACATCACTATAAACCCTCATCTTGAAACGGGTTTTTCATTTCCATTTTAGCTGACGTCAGTGATGGTTACCACACCAGCACGGATCCTCAGACACCTCATCACAGGAAACCAACCTGCACACGTTCAGGCGTTTACGTCCGCGGCCTCCACAGTCTTGGTCACCCACTCAGCAGAGTGTAGCCACAGGTGGCCTTCTTCCTGCATCTCTCTGGACTTTGTTGGGATTGGGTTTCAGGATGATGGTTTTCTGATTATGACTTTGTCTCTCCATTCAAGTGATGAACGTTTCTCACGGTAGGGAGAACGCAGAAGCACCCAGGGACAAGTTTCTTCAGCAGTGTAGGAATGAGCACAAACAGTCAGATCCACCCAAAGGCTGCTTCCTGGTGCCACCAAGACGGGAGGAGAAACCAGAGACACGGAGAGGAGCTATCACTACCCTCGTGGTCTGCAACGGCGTCCCCGAGACAAACCGGCACCTGACACAACTTCAAGCTGTCGTCTGAGATAATCCCAGGAATGGACGGGCTCCCAGAGAGCAGAGCACCCATCGGGAACCCAGCCATCTTTCAGCACCCATGCTCTTCCCCTCAAGGACCAAAGGGAGGCTGAGTTCCTCCAGTGAGGTGACAACTGCTCAAGTACCCTGGTCGTGACAACACCTCGGGCATCTCTAGCTATCGACAATGATATATCTTCAAATGTCTGTATTTGCCAAGGAAATGAAATATTGCATTCTAATTTTTTTCATTTATGATTTGTTTGCATCCCCTGACATGTGGAGACATAATTTATCTCTAAAACTGACGATGTTTTAGAGATTACACTTGCAGAACAGCTTGACAAAGAGAGAGGAGCTACAAATAATTCACAGCAAAGACTTCCTTGTTTTAGAATGAAAATGAGTTCACTGTTTCCACACTTCTGTTTTCCTAAACCTTTTCAGAGGATGTGGAATCTTATAAACATCTTTAGCAGTTTCGTGATTCCTAAAGTTCAACAAAGCCCATGCTCACAACCCCAGGAGGAACTAGAGAAGCTTCAGAGAGACCAGGCACGCGGACCACCACCCAAGCTCTTCTTTACCCGGGGACTTCAGCTCTTCCCCAACACGCCCCCAGCAGAACAAGCACCCAGTACATTTCTACACTAGTATTCCTCATTTTATCAGCTTCCCACAAAACTTTTTTTTTTTTAAAGTCAATGCACCAAGTTACAATCTTTATTGGTTTCCTGGATAGAGAAAGCCTCGTTTCCTTACACGTAAATGGGAATGCAAAGGATGTGGAAATTCCAGGAGCTCCTAGCCTGGAGGGAGTTATGCCATATCTTCTCAAATGGAGCAGCCTAGCAGAGGACCCAGGAGAGACATTTTCCTGTGACACTAGGATCTGCACACGGAAGGGCAGGTGTTCTATCATAACTTCTTCACACTCCACACTTCATGCTTTCACCCCAACCAGAACTTGATGGCATCTATTTTAACTTTTATTTCATCAATATGAATTTCCAACTACAACTTTTGGATTATAGAGGCTTCCCCCCACCATAACCTCCCTCCCACCCGCAACCATCCCATCTCCCACTCCCCCTCCCATCCCATTCTTCATCAAGATTCATTTGCAATTACCTTTATATACAGAAGATCTACTTAGTATTTGCTAAGAAAAGAGTTCAACAGTTTGCACCCACACAGACATACAAAGTGTAAAGTGCTGTTTGAGTAGTAGTTTTACCGTTAATTCACATAGTACAACATGTTAAGGACAGAGATCCTACATGGGGAGTAAGTGCACAGTGACTCCTGTTGTTGACTTAACAATTGACACTCTTATTTATGATGTCAGTCATCACTCGAGGCTCTTGTCATGAGCTGCCATAGCTATGGAAGCCTTTTGAGTTCCCCAACTCCGAACATATTTAGACAAGGCCATAGTCATCTTTCCTCCCTTCAGAGAAAGGTACCTCCTTCTTTGATGGCCTGTTCTTTTCACTGGGATCTCACAGCCTGTGAAACTCTCACGGGCTTTTTAGCCAGATCCAAATGCCTTAAGGGCTGATTCTGAGGCCAGAGTGCTGTTTAGGACATCCGCCATTCTATGGGTCTGTTGTGTATCCCGCTGTCCATGTTGGATCATTCTCTGGTTTTGATTCTATCAGTTAGTATTAGCAGACACTAGTCTTGTTTATGTGATCCCTTTGACAATTAATCCAATCGTTATGATCAATTATGAACTGAAATTGATCACTTGGAGTAGTGAGATGGCATTGGTACATGCCACCTTGATGGGATTGAATTGGAATGCCCTGGCATACTTCTAACTCTATCATTAAGGGCAAGTCAGACTGAGCATGTCCTACATTGTACATCTCCCTCTCTTATCCCCACTCTTATATTTACAAGAGATTACTTTTCATTTAAATTTAAATGCCTAAGAATAATTGTGTGTTAAAGAGTTCAACCAATGGTATTAAGAAGAAAAAAAAAAAAACCACTAAAAGGAATAAAATAGTAAGTTGTTCCTCCACAGTCAGGAAGAGGCTGATCAAGTCGCTGTTTCTCATAGTGTCCATTTCACTTCAACAGGTTTCTTGGGGCCGGCACTGGGGTGCAGCAGGTTAACACCCAGGGTGAAGTGCCAGCATCCCATATGGGCGCCAGTTCTAGTCCCAGCTGCTCCTCTTCCAACAGCTGTCTGCTATGTCCTGGGATAACAGAAGACGGCCCCAGTCCTTGGGCCCCTGACCCCCTGTGGGAGACCCGGAAGAAGCTCCTGACTCCTGGCTTCGCATTGGCACAGCTCTGGCTGTTGCAGCCATCTGGGGAGTGAACCAGTGGATGAAAGTCCTCTCTGTCTCTATCTTTCTGTGTTAACTCTTTAAAATAAATAAAAATTAATCTTAAAAAAAATGGTATCCTTTTAGGTGCTCGGTTAGTTGTCACTGATCAGGGAGAACATATGACATTTGTCCCTTTGGGACTGGCTTAGTTCACTCAGCATAATGTTTTCCAGATTCCTCCATTTTGTTGCAAATGACCAGATTTCATTGTTTTTGACTGCTGTATAGTATTCTGTAGAGTACATGTCCCATAATTTCATTATCCAGTCTACTGTTGATGGGCATTTGGGTTGATGAGCTATTGGGAATTGAGCTGCAATAAACATTACTGTGCAGACAGCTTTTTTGTTTGCCAATTTAATTCCCTTTGGGTAAATTCCAAGGAGTGGGATAGCTGGGTTGAATGGTAGGGTTCTATTCAGGTTTCTGAGGAATCTCCAGACTGACTTCCATAGTAGCTTTACCAGTTTGCATTGCCACCAACAGTGGGTGTCCCTTTTTCCCTACATCCTCACTAAACATTTTTTTAAATATCAAGCACTGAAAATGAGGAACAGGTACAGAATAACGGTTTATTACACTGTAAAGACTGTCCTGAGATTCTGAAGACTTAACAGTTCCCCACCAAAGTATGTCAACAGTAACGCGAAATATCTACTTGAATACTTTCCACAGAAAACTTGCTAACCCTGGGGTCATCAACACAGGACGCCAAGCGTGATCTCCAGCTGTCTTCACCTGTGTGGAGACAGCTGCTCTGAGGCTGACCAAGGCAACTGGGCATTTTAGCTCATTTCCACCCGAATCAACCAGCACTCCTCACGGTTCACTAGCTGCAGTATCCCAGGAGCGCTTTCCAAAATGAACAGTAAAAGCTGACCTGACAGTCCTTTCAGAGCAGGCAAAGCGAGAGGAAATACACCCCCTTCCAAAGCACGCGCAGGGTGCATCCACCTGCTCAACAGCATGCATTCTAAGCTACACACGACCACCTGCCAGCGCCGGAGAACGTGCGAAAAATAAAGGCAAAAAGGGTATTATGTTTTACACGCAAACCTTCTGGAAAATTTTTCCCTTAACAATATTTTTTTTTTTGACAGGCAGAGTGGACAGTGAGAGAGAGAGACAGAGAGAAAGGTCTTCCTTTGCCGTTGGTTCACCCTCCAATGGCCGCCGCGGTCGGTGCGCTGCGGCCGGTGCACCGCGCTCATCCGATGGCAGGAGCCAGGTGCCAGGTGCTTTTTCCTGGTCTCCCATGGGGTGCAGGGCCCAAGCACCTGGGCCATCCTCCACTGCACTCCTGGGCCACAGCAGAGGGCTGGCCTGGAAGAGGGGCAACCGGGACAGAATCCGGCGCCCCAACCAGGACTAGAACCCGGTGTGCCGGCGCCGCAAGGCGGAGGATTAGCCTGTTGAGCCACGGCGCCGGCCCCCTTAACAATATTCTTTAAATACATAAAACTCAAAAAGAGCACAAAAATTATGTATAGACATTAGCAATGTTCACTTTCTGGACTTTACTCAAAATGAACAATAAGCTTCTTGCTCTAAGTTCTTTTTAAGGAGAAAAATAACCCTCTGTCCTTCCTACATACACTGTACGTCTCCTACAGATCTGAGATGCAAGCTTTTTATTTAACAGCTCCGTTTAATCTTTTCAGTTTTTAGTACTACAAAACCACCTCCATCTAATTAATCTGAATACTAACGATGACAAACAAATGAGCTACACTGGGATCACTCTCTAAGGTCAAGGTTCTTCGGCTACTGTTGGTTAAATAACTAGATAGGTTAGAAGTAAATCCCTGTAACGATGCCAATGTTACTGACAAGCTCAGAGGTTTCCCTGGTATACAGGCTCCATACACAAACACTGGAAACGTTACACGTGGGAACGCAAGCTCTCAAGGCAGCCGAGTCTCTTCCTATCACTGCTGGAAGCGGACTTCATTTTGTTCCCTACAACCACACAGTGCAGACTTGGTGTGACGCTCACAGACCTCCGCTCCACTCAGACATCTGCAGAGCACGGCGAGTCTGGGAAGTGGGAAACCACGCAGAGCAGGTGAGTGCACACAGAGCTTCAAGAACACGAAGGGAGCAAACCTCCGAGCTGACGAGAACTATCTGGAAGCTGCTCCCATGCTTTGGGATCCTTTATCAATCAGGGCTATTGTGAACTTTAAATGCTACAAGGCAAAGAACTGCCATTCTAGTTCCCGGACTTCCTAGTAAGCCACAAAGTGACCAACACCATCAACAGCTTGGCAAAGCGACTCCATGGGTCTCCGTGGCAGGTTTTCACCTGGACAAGGTGGAGAAAGTCGAGTCCATCAAGGTCAGGTGATCATCACCGGACTCCTCTAACCGCGCCAGTGGTTAATCCTGCACCAGCTTTGGCACACACTGCAGAATGCATGGATGGTACCTGCGGTTAAACGTCACAGTATCATCCCCATCCTCATAATTAACCAGGAGCAGCTTGTGGCACATGACTTCATGCTGAGATACATTTTATGAGTATGGCTCAGCAAGGAGTTAAGCCTCTGCCTCCAGCACCAGCATCTCATATGGGCGCTGGTTCAAATCCCGGCTGCTCCACTTCCGATCCAGCTCTCTGCTGTGGCCTGAGAAAGCAGAAGGCAGACCAACAGCTTGGGCCCTTGCACCCATGTGGGAGAGCTGGAAAACGCTCCTGGCTCCTGGCTTTGGTCCGGCCAACCGCTGGCAGTTGCAGCTATTTGGGGAGTGAACCAGCAGATGGAAGCTCACTCTGTCTCTCCCTCTGTAACTCCACCTTTCAAATAAATAGCTTTAAAAAATGGAACTGACAGCTGATGACTCCACACTGTAAGCTAGTTATATCCATGACTACAACTATATTCAGTGCATAAAAAATCTAAAATTTAACATTCCATATGAAAATGATTTTTCAATTATTATATAACAATTATTATGGATCATAATTCTTTCATCTCTAGGACCACTATGCCACTTGCATACCTGGGAATCTAACATTATGTTAGGGTTAACTCAGTCTCCTTCAATAACTTTATCCTGAAGCTGTAAGACCTGCCAAGTTCAAATTTAGAGCCCCTCAAAAATAGAGCTAACAAGAGATAAGTATTTTAAAGCTGTTTCTTGTACAAATACATCTCTAGGAGAAAGCTCTGGCCGCTGTTATTTTGGGAGTTATCTAGCAGATGGGAATCTGTCTCTGACACTCTGTCCTTCAAGTAAATAGATGAATAAATCCTTTTATAAAAAGCAACTTGTTTACTTCTTTGATTATTCTTATCTGTTAGCAGCAACACTAGCCCCGAGAAAAGAGCGCTCGCACCTTCTGTGAAGGGAGCCTGCAGGCGCAAGTACTCGTTTAGGGATCACGGTAACCTTCGTGACACTCAGAGTCGCGAGTGGGGACAGCCAGCATGAGGTGGGGGCCGTGCAAGCAGAGACGCACGCGGGCAGCACAGAGGCAGGCACTGTGCTGTGACAGGTCTGTATCTAAGATTCGGGGAAGGTGTTCCTTGTATTTAGTTCCTATTCATCACACGCCCCGTACGGTGAGCCCAGGGCAGTGCTGGATCTGCTTTGTCCTCGCGGTCTTCCATGTGCAAAGTCATTCAGCAACAGCTCAGTGGCTGCTGTGAGCCAGGCAGCACGCAGGTGTAGAAGATACGAAGTAGGACTCTGGGGCTCACCCTGGCAGGCAGCCACCTGCATGCACCGACTCCCCGGAAGCCTTAAATACTAAAAGGCACGGGGCCAGGCTTCTCGAAGTGTATGGAGTCAACGGAAGTCTAAGCTGCTGCTGGCGGGAGTGCAAAGCCCTATTTTTGGCAATCTGCTGGGCAGTGGTTGCTGAGGCTGAGCACCCGCGTGTCCCGCAAGCCTTCCAGACGTTCATGCAGACGCCTTGTGCGGTCAAAATGCACACAGATACCCAAACCGTTTGCCACTGAAATAAACTTTCTGCTTCTCCAGACTTTTTGATCCATGTCTCCGTTTGAGCACTGTCATCCTAGCACCCCAGAACCAGCAATCCTGTTACCAGTAACACTGTCAATCAAACAGCGGCCGAGCCACGCGGGGCAGAGGCACAAGCAGCAGTCGGAAGGACACGCAGCAGCAGTACTGGCTCCCACAAGCTCAGCGCCCCATCGAAGCAGGTGGCCCCTGTTTTCTGACTCCCCTGACACTGCATCAAAAGCTGCAAAACGGAGGGGAAAGTCCGGCTGGAGAGGGGCGGAGGGAGCCAGTGAGGAAGGTTGCTCCGACCTGCTTCTCCTTCCTGGTGCCGGGCGCAAGGGTGACCACATTCTCTGCTCACTCACAGCCCCAGACACTCTGGCACACAGGATTCCCGACTGTGCTGGCACTGGGAGCAAGAGGTTTGCAAAAGCCCTGATCGGGAGGTCTGGT
This sequence comes from Sylvilagus bachmani, assembly GCA_015711505.1. Lineage (NCBI taxonomy): Eukaryota > Metazoa > Chordata > Mammalia > Lagomorpha > Leporidae > Sylvilagus > Sylvilagus bachmani. Next base: position 4,499,093 of record CM027393.1, read on the forward strand.
GTAAGCAGGGAGACCCGCACACGCCTGCCTGCCTTGGCGCCCGGCTGAGAGCTGATGGACAAGCAGGTGTTCGCTGTGCCACTCTGCAGTAGGACATCCGGGGGAAGGTCTGGAGGCGGCAAAGGAGTGGGCACCTCCAGGAACTGAAAGGGGAGCTTGAGCAGTGTGCAAAGGGAGGGCGACTCTGGGATGGGAGACGGGCACCGGAGGAGAGGCAACCCGCCCCTGCGATGCAGGGGGAGCCGGGCAGGAACTCTCCCGGCTGTTCCATAGGCAGAAGCCATTCAGGAGCGACTGGCAGAGGTGGACAAGCTTCGACTCACAGCCGCGAAGCAATGCAGCCCCACAGCGGTCAGAGGACCAGGCACCAGGGCCATGACCAGGTGAGGCCAAGGCAGAACGGGCGTCTAGAGCTATTCTGGGGGCAGCAGAGCTGCCTCGTGCCAAATCACAGATGTTTCAGCTCCGATATTGGGGTCTGAGTGTGTGATGGATGAAGGCAGCAGACTTGGTCTCACTGTGGCTCCTGAGTGGTGGCTCTGGTGGGAGGTTCTCAGGTCACTGGGGCACGCCCTGGGAGGGTGTGGATTTCACATCCAGTTCTGCTGGCTGTTGTCGTTTTGTCAGCACTGGATATTTCCTCTGCACCTGCTGGAACCAGTCTCCATCCTGAACTGCAGCCTCCAAACATCAGCTCAAAAAGAAACCTTGCTGGCACCGCGGCTCACTAGGCTAATCCTCCACCTACGGCGCCGGCACACCGGGTTCTAGTCCCGCTCAGAGCACTAGATTCTGTCCCGGTTGCCCCTCTTCCAGGCCAGCTCTCTGCTGTGGCCCGGGAGTGCAGTGGAGGATGGCCCAAGTGCTTGGGCCCTGCACCCCATGGGAGACCAGGAGAAGCACCTAGCTCCTGCCTTCGGATCAGCGCTGTGCGCCAGCAGGAAGGTGAACCAACGGCAATAGGAAGACCTTTCTCTCTGTCTGCCTGTCAAAAAAAAAAAAAAAAAAAAAAGAATCCTTTTCCCTCCCAAGTTCTTAGCCAGCTTAGTTAAGGTAATGAACAGTGGACTGATACAGCCCAGGATGCTAATTTGACAAAGCCATTCTACATCTACTAAACCTCATGGGAATTTTAAAATGAGTGAGATTCTGCCATGTACAGCCATATGGCAGAAGTGCAGAGCAATACATTAAGTGCAAAAGGCAAGTGCAGAAAAATAAATACAGCCTGTTCTCTGTCTCATATGCAGAAGTTAGTAAAAAGTCCAGAGGGCAGGGGACACAGGGAGGCTGGTCCGGACACTCGACATAAAGAACTGGACGACAGGAGCCAACAGGCTCCCAACGCAAAGCCAAGGAAAGGAAACACAGGCAGCTCCCTGCTGCAAGTGTCCCAACATTGCACTGTACCCCGTTACCCCGTGCAAAAACTACATTTCAATCAGCACTTGCAAAGCATGTTTTAATTGCCAAAAAAGGAAAAAATGGCTGTGGTGCTAGCTCATCTCATTTTATTTCACCATTTCCTCTTGTACTACATCTTAAACTTATCGACCCGTGATGGATGGGAAGAGTTGTGTACGCTGGGCCACCACAGATGGCACGGGTGGTGGTGGCGCAGAGCAGAGCCGGTGTGGAGCAGCCATGTGAGCGGTGGCCTCAGCACCGGCTCTGAGAACAGCGAAAGCATCAGTGTGGTTTCTGAATACAACACAGCAAGCTGCAAAGGCCAACACAGGCTCCAGGCTCCCCGAGGACATCCAACACCCTCCCCAGCCCTGCAGGGTCCCTTTCAGAAGCCCCCAGTGGAAAACTCCGCCCACACACTAGTTCTTCTTAAGGGGCCCCTGTGCGGCGGGCAATGCAGTGAATGCTCTGGCACTCACAGGACCTCAGGGGTCCCCTGCTACCTCCCTAGTGCACCTGCCTCGAGGACCCTCACCCTTACAATGCAGGCAGACCCCAGGACATCTATTTTAGGGGAGACTCTTTCAATCATTCTTTTATCCATGTCACCACCCTGCTCTAAATCAGACTGCTGTATCTCCTACAATATCCCAACACCTCAGCCCAGCATGCAGGGTTAACTTCTTCAGAGCTAGACCTCAACTCATCTATGCAACTGCCAGTAATATGGGCCAGCGCTGTGGCATAGTAGGGTAAGCCTCCACCTGTGATGCCAGCACCCCACAGGGTGCGGGTTCTCATCCTGTCTGCTCCTTTTCCAATCCAGCTCTGTTCAGGGCCTGGGAAAGCAGAAGATGATGATCCAAGTGCTTGGGCCCCTGGACAAAGCTCCTGGCTTTGGATTAGCCCAGCTCTGGCCATTACTGCCATTTGGGAAGTGAACCAATGGGTGGAAGACCGCTCTCTGTGCCACTTAAATAAATAAATCTTGAAAAAAAAAAAAAAAACTTCCAATAATATAATCAGGTGATGGCTCGGCCACAGACCCAGAAGTCTTCCTCCACGACCTTGGCAACTGACTTAGTCCCAGTAGGTCTCAGTTTTCTCAGCTGTAAAATGGCAATACTACCAGTAGCTAGCTCAACCTCACGGAGTGGCTGTGGGCAGGAAATGAATTCATCCCTGTCAAGAACCTACAGAGTACTTGACAAATAATAGCAAGACCGAACATTGCTTCTCACTGTGTGCCTGTCAGCACTGTGGCCCAGCCAGCCACTCAAGTGCCACCTGCTCCTGTGGCTGCTGGCTTCCACCTCTGTGAGCTGCTCACCTGTCCGCCCTTGGTGGAAGGCCCCTGTGCGCCCTCTCCCTCGAGGCTGCAGCCCGTGAACAGCAGGCCCATCTGCTCGGAGATCCTCGGTGGCTGTGTCATGTGCAGCTTCCTCCCCGAGCTCTCTGGAGGGAGTACCACCACAGGGTGGTCCTTCTGACCCCCCACCCCAAGAGGCTGCTGCCCTCCTAAGGTGGCCTGGGAGCCCGCTCCAGAACGTCCACCGCGCCTTCACCCTGGGTCCTGAGCTTCTCTCGTCTCCCTACCACGTTCGCGTTACCTCGCCATTTCTTCTGTGATGCGCAATTTCACCCGGCAAGTGCACTCTTCGCTACATACAGCGGGATACTGTGTGTATGCGAGATACGTCATTTCCCCAATACCTCAGAAGTTCTCATGTAATGACTACTTGTTTAACTGCGTATTTCTGGAGCTGAGTGTGCAACTCTATCCTAACCTGTGTTAGGAACAAGGATCATCTCCCCGTCTGTAAGGTGAGCGGCACAGTTGATCGCTCGTCGCATCCTTGAGAGCTGCTGACTGCTTCCTATGCTGCTCAGAGCACTCGAGGCCTCATCCTCTACTCCCGGGACTGCACAAGCTGGAGGCCACAGCGGACCACCCTGCTTACTGCCCACCTGGCTGTCCCCGGACCCCAGCAACTCTCCAGCCAGAAGCAGAATACAAAATGCACCTCTGCCACCCCTCCCCAGGTGATGCTTTCTCAAGCCCACAGGAAGACGGCTGTTCAGTACAGAACCAAGCGTTCCTATTTGTGTCTCTGAGGGAACACCACAGTCTATGAGCCATGCAACCGCACGTGTGGTCTACAGAAACGCAGGCTCCTCGCAGGGTTCCGCGCCTTCCCTCACCACACCGAGGGCCGCCAGCTGGCTGCTGCTAAGGCCGAGCACCCCCTCAGCGTCAGAGCTACAGAGGGGTTCCCGGGCCACCCCTGTGAAGGGGTGAGGAGGGGAGCTTCCAGCTGTCCTTCCACAAAACTAGCGGAGGCTTGCAAATGTTAACAGCCCTGTGCTCCCAGTGCCGCCACCAGGAATCACACTTTGTCTAGTTCCATATTCAGCCCAGGTCCGTTTTCTGCAAACCTGCTCTGCAGGCAGCGGAGAAACTGGGTCAGCTCTGCCAGCGCTCTCCACGCTGGTAGCTCAAAGCCTGCATCAGGCTGAAGGCAAACGCGTACACCAATGGATCCACGCACGTGCACAGATCTGCAACGCTGCACCACAGATGCGGGTTCTGTCTGCGTGGGCTGCCCACAGAAAACGGTCTAGAGAAGCCACAGCCTGACCCATGGCCTCTGTGCTTTCGAGGTCTTGACATCGAAGAAGTGGCAAAGCACGGCAGCTTCTGAGTGACCGTGTCAAGGAGATGCAACAAGAAAACAACCAGGAGGCAACATCCGGGCTTCAGGGCCTGTCTACCTGGATCCAGACCAGCCTGCAACCCAGAGTCTCAGAGCGGTGCACTCAAGTATTCCGCCCTTCCAGGAAACTCAACCAGAGGGCTGCAGGTGGGCAGGCCTGGCGGTGCCGAGAGCAGGACAGTGCTGGAGATACCTGGTTCAGTCAAATGCTCCAAGTGCTAAGAAGACACCCATCCAAGCACAGGAGACCACCACCGAAGCCCACCATGGTACAAGAAGTCAACACCAAGGGGGACGCATGAAGGCCTGCTGGCAACGGAGTTAAGCGTCATTCTCAGTGGGTTGTGCAGTGATCTGCCTAATCCAGAGTTGGCCAGCTACAGCAGGTGCCAGGAGAGAGGGCCGGACAGACAGAAAGCAATTAAGAAAACCACAGGGGTCTAAAGACAGTGAGAGGGTGCCATGTGACTGCAGCAGAGAGACTAACATGTTTTCAAGATAACGTTTGCTTCACTCACAACTGAATTACAGGAGCTGGTGGTGTGGTGTAAGGGGCAGACTCACGAACTGTGAGACCAGCATCATGTTTGGGTGCTGGTTTATAACCCAGCTGCTCTACTTCTGATCCTGCTCCCTGCTAACGGTCTTGGAAAGGCAGAACGCAGCCCCAGTGTTTGGGCCCATGCCACCTACCTAGGAACCCGGATGAAGCTCCTGGCTCCTCCTGCAGCCCAGCACAGCTCTGGCCATTGCAATGATCCGGGATGAACCAGCAGATGGAAGCTCTGTTTCTGCTTTAAATAACTATCTTTCAAAAAATTGGATTGTGGGGGCCGGTGCTGGCATCCCATGTGGGCACCAATTCAAAGCTCGGCTGCTCCACTTTCAATCCAGTTCCCTTCTAATGCACCTGGCAAAGCAGCAGATGACCGAAGCCCCTTCACCCCCATGGGAGACCTGGGATAGTCTTGGCTTCTGGCTTCAATTCAGCACGGCTCAGGCCATTGCGCCATATGTGGAGTGACCCAGTGGATGGAAGATCTCCTTAGCAGAGGCACCGATTCAAGAAACCACTGAGAAACCACACGGAAAACAATAAAAGCTTGAGACTCTATCAGGGCACGGCCTCCAGTTGAAGTCCAAAACTCTCGCAGTGCGAACACCATAAGTCAATTTAAGGATAGTCTTTCCTGAAGACAAATACTGCAGAGAGATTAAAACCAAACTGAGGAGGAAGAAGCCAGATGGCTGGGATGCTTGAAGGAAAAAAAGAGGACAAAAACCAGTAAGACACAGCCCCACACTGCCAAAAACGTTCCCCTTGGACATTTTACCTATCGTCAACTAAGAACCTCATTT
>CM027393.1:4504672-4539232 GCA_015711505.1 Sylvilagus bachmani
AGGCAGCACGCAGGTGGAGCCCAGGGCAGCCAGGCAGCACGCAGGTGGAGCCCAGGGCAGCCAGGCAGCACGCAGGTGGAGCCCAGGGCAGCCAGGCAGCACGCAGGTGGAGCCCAGGGCAGCCAGGCAGCACGCAGGTGGAGCCCAGGGCAGCCAGGCAGCACGCAGGTGGAGCCCCAAATCCCTTCCCTGAGGCTGAGCTCTCATAAACCAAACCCAAGTTCAGGGACATTTCCAGCCTTTGTTCTGGAAGCTAAAAACAAAACCACCAATATTAATAACACAAACCCAGGGGCCAAGCAGTTCGGACCATCCACGCACAAGGGCATCTGACCATGCTCCTATTTCAGACCAGAACCTGGGGAAACAGTGAGGTGCCTTCATGTGAGAACCCAGCATACACTGGAGGTCAACACGGGAGTCCTCTTCCCGAGCCTGCGCTGCTGTCACTCACCCCCAGCCCCACGTCACGATGTCTGAAAATCAACCGGGAGACTTCTAGGCAGGCAGGAAAGCCAGTGACAACCCACCCACCATGTCGCAACCTGCCAGCAACGGCCCCTTCCCCAGTCCCAGGCCGGCTTCCCCTACACAGGGAGAAGCACTGGTTCAAGGACTCGGTTAGATCTGAAGACAACTGCAGGGTTTCCCCAAGAGCCGCCGAGTGTTCAGTGGGATATGAGCAAATCCCCAAGTTCAAACAACCTGCCTCCCTTCATCAAAACGCCACCGTCCACAGAAATGGGACAAGCTGACAACCGGTGACCCACATTTTCCCAGGAAAGAGGAGAAATTATTTCTCTTGCATAAATTAAATCAGATACACTAGGCTCCCAACAGAGGGCTCTGAGAACTTACCTGGGCCAGTTGTACAAAGAGAACTATTAATACAGTCGGAACGGAGTCACTGTGGGCTTGGCTGCCTAGGACTACAAAGTTTAAGAGGCAGAAAATTACAGCCAGGCCTCCTTCATTTCACAGTCCAGCTCCTCCCACGGTGCCACAGTACTCTTCAAGGCACATTACAGCCTGTAATTGTATGACAGCTATCCGGATGTTCAAACTATCATCAATTGAGTAGCAGTACGTAACAACTACACATCTTTTGTTCTTTCACTTGTGCTAACGTAACTGCTTTTAATGTGGGACAATGGTCTTATTTTATTGAATTCCTCAGCAATATATTCGAACCAAGCAAACATCTGTCAAACACCTAGCTGCGCACCAGCTGTCCAGTGGACTGAAACCACTGAGCACAGCCGCTCTGTGCATGGATAGCTACACTGCACCAGCAGACGTGCAAGGTGGCCGCGCCTGGGAGGGGCGACCCTCAACATTTCTAAGTGTTCAGCTCTGGCCTGCAGTTAATCGTGCTGCTTTACTAGCTGTAAACCAACTACACCAAGTGCTGGCCAAACAAACGTGGCCCTCCCAGGGTCGCTCAGCTCAGCCGCGCGGACCTCGGGCAGAGGAAGCCCACGGCAGAACATGAGACTTGAGAGGAAGGGTAGCCACAATCGGCAACCGTTAATAATTCCCTCAGCGGTCAAGTTCTCTCTCTCCTGCTGGACTCAGCACCTTACACTGAGTACCCCATCAGCACCATTTCTAAAGCAACAAAGCGCCTCCCATCCCGCGTATCACTGTGGATTCTAAGCTACCTCAGTAGGGCAAACTATAAGCCAACCACATTCAGCTTTCTGCTGAATGACACACGTCCTATGCTCTGAGGAGCTTCACCCCTGTGTCCTGGGCTCTGGGAGGGGCGAGCAGGTGGGTCCTACTGTGCTCAGCACCATCCTGTTAGACAGCGTGGTGGGAGCGGGGGCAGGGCGGGAGGGGCACGCCAGGAGGAGCCAGGAAGGCAGGCTCAGGGCAGCCATGACCTTGGCATCCCAGGGCGAGATCCTCACACACAGGCAGTGCTGCCTCTCCGAGAGCTGAGCCTGGGGCTCTGATGGGGGCCTCCTGGGGGCGGGCATTCAGCAGACTTCCTGCTCTCTGTGCATTCTGAGTACACCCTCAGCCTCATCTTCCACCTGCTGGGTCCCCATTGTTATGAACACTGCAGCTCCCAAGACCACAACTCATCTACACATGTAAGTATCTTAAGTATTTTTAGGCACACAGGGCTGTGGAGGCAGCTACAAACTGGTCAACACAGTGGCTCACAGAAACAGACTCGCACAACTGACTACCCTTGTACTGGGTGGAAATTATGCTCTACCTTGTGGCCATGCTGTTTTTAGACTTTCATGATTCCCGAACCTGATCAGCTTTAATGGGATGCACACTGACCTCTGCTAAGCTACGGACAATCTGGCTAATACGTTCATTCTAGTAAAATCTCTTTAACCACTAACAGAAATAAACCTTTAACATATCTACTGTCATACACAAATCTGAATTTGAATCCTCTCGACCTAACACACTTTGAATATGGAGACTGCAAATATAAACTCAGTTTCTGTTGATTTCACTCACCTATCACTGAACTATCACTATCAGCTATGTCCTTATGTCCAGCATGGCCCAAGCGAAACTCAAACACTCAAAGAACTGTTCTACCGGATTTGGTCAATTGACCCATCATCATGAACTAACAAACTATTCTTGTTAAAGCTCTGGCTTTCTATCTCTGTGCATTCTAAATCAATCAATCCATGTTTCTGATCCCTCACCCATTAGTTCTAAGTTGCCTGAAGTTGATGGGCATCCCACTGGCAGCCACTCAAATAGCAAGCACGGAGCACTCCTTTTGTGCTACATGGCCAGCTTTCACAGCACACACCCACACATAAAACCAGCACACTGCTTGTTTAAGGTCATGCCGGCATCTGTCCACTCAAGATGCTGACGGCGTGTTCTTTAACAGCCGGCATACAAGACACACACATCGGCTAACTCACATCCTAACTCATGTGGCCACACGGACCTGCTGCAGAACTCTAACCTATCTATATACACACATCATCAGTGCAGCCAGCATGGCAGACACACTGAGGACCACATCATTTGGCCAAGTTCAGACCCCATCATTCACTGTCAGTACATGCAAATGAAGGTGACTAACACCACCACAGCTAGTTATAAATAGCATGCACGTTTCCATGGCTGATCTCTGTGCTCTGTACCTCACAGGGGTTCAACAGGGTTAGCCTTACCTAAATGACTATGAGTAACAGCATTACAGAGACACTTAGATGCACTTGACTTAGCAACCATAGTTCAGAAATTTAGCTCCTTACATTAACAAAACTGACAGAACTGACAAAAAATACGCCATCGCAGCACAGAAGATTCCAAACAGCTTTAATAACATTGTCACCTAGCTAGAATGAATTGTTTTCAAGATGCCCAGTATGTGTCGTTGTTGTGTGTATGAGAGAGACAGAGAGAGGGGAGGGGGGCTGGGTGTTCGGTTCCAGGAGACCTTTTAATTGTATCAAACACAGGCATTCAGTCTCCATTTAACTAGAAAAATGCCACTGAGAAGAGGCACAAAGTAATGAGGACTACTCTCTAAATTATGCTGCCCTGTACACCCTAACGCCCCAGGCAGAGTAGAAACAGGACAATTCTGACTTTGGAAGCTGCAGCATGGCCACACGTGCCCTGGGCCAAGTGTCCCGTCAACAGCAGCAGCAGCTCTGTGCTCTCCCGGCCACGCAGCTGCCAAGAGCAGATGTGCACACCAGCAACCGCGGGCGCGCCAAGCCACGGCGCCCCAGCAGCGGCGGTTCTCTCCTCCCAGAGGGTCCAGCCGACTCCTTTCTCAATGGCAGGCATTCTTATTCTCCGCAACAGCAAACTGTCAGGTCTCGTATAATCCTACCCTAGCTCAACTGACTCAAAATAAACCTTTATTTAGTGTACACATGATTAGAAATCTAACAGCTTCATGCAAAGTCTAAACAAGCCCAAGAGCCTCCCCTCGGGGAGCAGGTAAGACTTGCAGATTATATACTGTGGTATGAACAGACCGTATCTGCAACACAGGGGCGCCAAATCCACTTCCACATTTCTACTGATACCTTCACGAACACTGAAGAAAGGCACACGCACTCAAGTCTTGTGATCGTCCTTGGTAACACCGTGTGAAGCCAAGTCAACCAGTAGGTACGATGCCGCAAGGAGGCAGAGGGACCCAGACCCCACAGCCACAGGCCAGCGTCACGAGCACACGGGCGTTCAGCTCTGCACCACTAAACCCCACAGGACCCAGCGGTCACACACAGCCCTGCCAGCTCCCAGCCCAGGAGGAGAGACCTGCCTCTCTCTTACTTTCAGGGAGAAATACGCAACAGCGAGGTCACCATATGAAAGCAGGCAACGGTAAACACATCACCCAAGTAACTCCAGACTGCACGTGACAGGCTCAGCGCATGTGGACAAGAAGGCTTTCAGTGGCAGAGGTCGGTCCAGCACGCCTTCTGATCTGCTGTACACACTTATTCCTTTCATAAGCACACACGGTCCATGGCAGAAACTTAACACAGGAACACTCGCTCACTCATGTGGACACCTGCGGTGTTTCAGTCTTCCATCCCACTCTCTAATAGTACACAGAGATCAGCAGCCACTTGGTCGTTCTGTAAGGATTTTGAAACGGAATACCTCTGTGGCTAGCTGCACAGGTGTTCCCGGAAGCGCCACACCCAGCCAAAGCAGGTCTCTAAGTTTTCAGTATCCCAGGACCCCTTCTGCGATCATCTGTGTTTTCCTCCTGTCTTACCTCGATGATTCTGTCGCCAATCTCCAGGCCATCCGCGCCGTCGGCAGGGCCGTTTTCTACAATTTTGGAAACGTAAATTCCTTCCGTTGCCGTTTCTTCCCTAGTTTTCTATTAAAAAACAAAAAATCAGCAGCAGAAACAAAGACATAAGCACAACTGAAATTTTATAGCAGACAATGTACTGAACTAACACCGCCAACCGTGCTCAACGCACAACTCAGAGCCGGGAATTTGGCACGGAATCCTAACTCCCTCCACACCTACCAGTCATTAATCAAGATGGCAGCTCCAATGAAGGAGCCCAGCAGCTCTGACGAGATTATCTATTTACTTCCCATTTCTGAGGACATCAAAAGCAGAGCAGAAAGGGCACGGGCAAGGGGAGATCAAGCGGCTCCCACGCGTTGTGTATGAAACGTCTCACTTCCACAGAGCACCAGCCAGCGGAAGGAGGGCACAGGGAGTCACCCCCTGAACACCAGGGGACCGGCCCCAGGCCTCCCTGACACACAGCCAACCCACCGGCAGGAGGACGGCTCAGCCAGTCGTGAGAAACCATCTGTCCAATTTAGCTCAACTTTGACGGCAGCCTATGTAAAATGATTTTGACAAGTTCTTAAGGATGTCCAATGGCATCGGAATGCCCCAAGTCTAACCAGCGAGAGATAAAAATGATTGGCGAAGACGACTTTGATCTTCTTGGAATCTATTTCAGATCCACAGCCCAGCAGCCCTCAGCTGCCAGGTTTCTCCAATACTGAACACAAGGAGGAAACACACCATCGCCCGCTGACCCAAGGAACACGTGGCCAGCAACGCCATGGTATTTTCCTTGGACAACACCCGCAATGCAGGATGAACAAAATTTCATGGAAATTTGCTGGCAAAATTAAATAACACAATTAAAAAAACATTTCCCACCTTTTTCTAGTTATGTTGAAAATTAAATTGCTGGATGTGAAGGATGTGCAGGACTCTAAGTACAATACCGGAGCTGAGTTTATAATATGCATTGTGTGAACACGGACATTAATAACGAGAAAATCATGCATTCAGCTGAATAAAGGATTCAAGGCCAAAGATTTCCTATTAAATATCTTTCTGTAATGTGAAATTTCCTATCTAATTTGAAAATAATTATAACTTATTTCAACTGCTCGCTCATTCAAGTATTTTATAAGCTGCCCAATCTGCGTTCCTGTCCAATTTGACTTAACAGCAGGTGTCGGCAGCCAAGAGAACCTCCTGGTGTTACCAAACAGGGTGCAGCCAGGGTGCACCACAGGTTGACTGACTTTGCCTGTAGCGCTATAAAACGTGGATAAAATGCAACTGCACGCTTCTTTTCTTTTTACAAACCAGCAATGAGAACCAAGTTGGTTTCCAAAAAGGAAACTCTGGGAACCTAATGGATACTTGCGTTAAGGAATCTCATGTTTACTCCATCCCAAGCCGATCTTTGAACACTGAACTACCTGACTGCCCGCACAAGCCAGCTTTGCTACTATCCTGCAAGCCCAGAGCCAGGCATTCACACACGGGTTACCTGCTTGGCCCGGCCTCCCGCGATATTGAAGCCCAGGGTGTCATTTTTTCTCCCCAACACCACAGTGACAGGCTTGCATTCTCCATCCTAGAACAAAAGGAGCCAATTAGGTAAAATCAGTAAACGTTAGCAGACAACCAGTGCTACGGGAAGTCTTCTTGCCACTGTAAATACACTAACATTTGCAATGGGGAAAGCCATAACCAAAGGCTGCCCGAGTTGGGTGCAGTATTAACCTCCTCAACATGCTTCGAAAGCAGGTGTCTGAGGGGAGCAACCGTGATAGTAAGCAGAACAAACCCATTTCCAATCTGACCCGAGGGCTTCGCATCTGTCCACCCATCATGTCCACCCTCTAACACGGCAGCTACTTCTGACTTTGCTGAAACCCAACACAGATCTCCGGTTTCACCCCGGTATCTTCATTTCCCCGCCCATTAACCTAAGGTCCTGGACATACTTCAAGCAGAATTTCCACCGTGCCAAGCCGAAAGGGACTCAGGGCATCCCAGCTATTCACAAGCTGCTGCTGTGATGCAACGTGGTAAATGGTAGTTCCACTTCTTTCACCTAATCCCGGCAGAACAACGATTTAAAAACCAAGGAGGACGCCTCCCAGGTAACGCACGCACTTCTGTCCCAGGGCCCAAACCAGAGTTAAACCCACAGAGCTGCACCCAGCCCTGCCGTTCAGTACTAACAATGTTATGGCACGACTGAGCCTGCAAGGTGCACTTCACCCAGGGCGGCGCACGACTGGAAACCCCAGCAGCTCCGCCCAAGCCGCTCCAAGGCCCGCGCCCCGGGCCAGGGTCCCCGAGCGCCTCCGGGCAGCGCGCACAGCGGCCTCTGCCGGCGGCGCGAGGCTATTCCCGGCGGTCCCCACGCCTAGTGCTGCCCTGCGTTTCTCCCTGGTCTCCCTCTCGCGTCGACCACCGCACAGGCCCCTAGCCAGAGTTTCAGGGCAGCAGCGCCCCGGCTCGCCCAGCCGCCCGCCCCGGAGGCGGCGCGAACGGCCAGCCCCAAATGGGCATCTCTGGGGACGGCCCCTCCCCGGGAGCGCCGGGGATGCAAACAGCTCCTTGAATGGAGCGCGAGTCGGGCTGAGCCGCGGCTCCCCGCGCAGCGGCCAGCGGCGCCAGGCCTTGGGCCAGCGACCGGACGGCCCTAGAAACACCGCCCCGGGCCGCAGGGAGGCGAGGGTGCGGTCGCGGCCGCTAAAGCGCTCTCGCACCCACGCCCCCGCCCAAGCTCGCAGCGAGGCCCCCCAGCACACGGGGTCTGCGGGCCTCAGAAACCTCGCCTCCCAACCACTTAGCCCTTGGGGTCCCCGAGCGGGGCGCCCTTCCCAGGTGCAGGGACGCGGTGGGAAAACCGGCTCCCCTGCTCACTCCTGCGTCTCGGGGAAGTTGGAGCGGACCCGCGGCAGGGCGCACGCCCAGAGGGAGGCAGGAAGGGGGACCCCCCCACGGACCGCAGCGAGAGCGCGTTAGCGGGGCGCGGACCCGCAACGCGAGCGGCTCGCGGACGCTCAGACCCAAACTTCGCTTCTGCCCTCGTAGCCCGAGCCCCCCGTGCTTACCCGGCCGCGGCCGCCGCCCAGGTCTCCGGGGAAAGTGCGGGCGCCGGCCATGAGCTGCGGAGGTTCGTCCCGGGCCCTGCGTGTCCGGGGCTGCGCCGTCTCACGCCGGTCCCCGGCCGGGTCCTGCAGCCCGGGCCCCCGCCCGTCGCCGCCGCGCAGGCCCGAGACGCAACCGCGGCGGTCGCCAAGGCGGCGGTGGCGGGAAGGCACGAAGGCCCCGCGCTCGACGGGAGCCGCCAGCTCGCACGGCCGGGTCGTGCGCAGCTCCTGGGGGAGGCTGCGCGGTGGCGCCGGCGGCAGCAGCACTCGGCGCACCCGGTCCGGAGCCCGCGGCGGGCACCGCAGCGCGCAGGGGCGCGGGCGCCGGGGGCAGCGGGTGCCGCACGCGGGGAGGCGCGGCGCGCCCGAGGACTCCCGCAGCCACCGGCCGCACGGCTTGCAGGCGAGGCCTGCTGCTCGGCTTCGACGAAGCGCTCCAGGGCAAAGCCCATGCCAGGGGCCGGGGCGTCGGGAGCGGAGCGCAGCGCTGCGCGCAGTCCCCGCGCCCTGCCCGGGCCGCCGACTCGCGGCTGCCGGGCTCGCGGAGCGCGCGGGGGCGGCGGCGGCGGCTGTGAGCTCAGAGTTTGTTTGGCTCCAAGTTTTCAGGCTCCCGCTAGGTCCCTAGCCTCCGCCGTATTGACGCTAATAGAAGCCACCTCGGAGGCCCCCGCCTTCTGCGCAGCTTCTCGCTTCGGTCGGCAGAGGACCGGGGACGTCGGACGGCTGCAGCCTCCTCGGGATGCGCACGGAACTGCGGGCAGGCGGGGGCCTGGGCTTTGGCGCGGCGCGGGCCTGGAGCAGCGACTTTTAAATTCTCCTCACCTGCGGGCATCAGCGCGCTCTCCAGCAAGTGCGCTTGGAACACCTGTGCTGCGGCTCGTTCCAATCAGCGCGCAGAGCAGCCTCACCGTCAGGAACCCAGCACTGGGAACTCCTCGCCTAGGCCGCCTAAAGCGTGATCCAGACACCAGATGCTGGCACCAGGAGGGGAGCCGGCAGGTGCCCGCCCAGGACACCTGCTGCCGGGAGGGGGAGCGTCGTGGCGCCCCGCGAAGTCTCCTGCCCAGCCAGGAAGCTGGGAACCACCCCGGGGAGTCTGCGTCGGGAGCCGGCGGCATTCGGCTCCTGGGAAGAGGCTTGAGTTCCTGTGCGCACCTGGAAAAGACAATTGAAGGAAGGGGGCGAGAGGGAAGGCAGTGGAGGCGCTCAGACATCAAGTCCTCAGGCCGGCCGGTTGGCCCCGAGTAGACCGTGTGGACGCCAGCTGTCCCTGTCCCGCTGTGTGGCGTCCCCAGCCCCTGCCGCCGCCTCCTTGCTCGCCTTCGGAGCCTGGGGATGCAGAGGCGACACCAGCACCGTCCCCGACCGTCGCGATCCCCTTGCCAAGAACGCGTTTCGCGCGTCAATGGCGGAGGGTTCCTCCCAGCCAGTGGAGCTGCGGACTACCGTCTGCAGGAACGCACAGGAAGGCGCCGGCGTTGTCCTCCAAACCCATACAGCCAGCTGAGGCATTAGCGAGGGCTCGTGATCGGGCCATCTCCCGGAGGGAAGGTTCGTCTTCCTGAGGGCGGAGCAGGAGCCCAGAGCCCTCTGCGTTCTGTGCAGAGACCTGGAGTCTCAGAGGAAGATGCCTCAGCCCACATTCCATGCCTGCAGGCAGAGCCACCTCCATGACACCGCATTCCAGAGCCCTGCCACCTTTCCTTTGGCCTAGCTCTACGAATTAACACGCCAACCTGCAGTCCCTGGATAGATAAATCATTGAGCTTTAACAGCATAGGAAGGTACTTCTAAACGTTTGGGGTAAATGGAATTAACTGGTACATTTATTTCCATGCAGACTTTTTTTTTTAAATCCATGCATGTTTCCTCCGAACGAGCATTTCCCAAAAACGTTTGCAAGTTCGCTTGCATTTCTGTGGATTACACGGACTAGGAACGTGGCAATGCACAGTGTTGTAGATTTAATTGGAACAGATCAGGGCAGTAGGGCCCTGGTCCCTCCTTTTTTAGCTGTGTAAAATGCTAAGATAGCTAAGACTTGACATTTGCATTCTTCACGGGAAACACATCAACACCGAGAATATTTTTTTAAAATGGAGTGTTGGAATCTAAAAATGTTCTTATCAAAGTATCAGGAAAGTGAGACTTGCAGTTACTTGGAAAAAAAAATAAAAACAGAAAAAGCAGTGGTCGTGTGCTGTTCTTGGTCCACCCGCGCACAGTTCCTACTGCAAAAGTAAGGACTGTGCAGATGATGCTATGAGCGGTTCCAGGATGTGCAACACTTTGATTATTAAAGAGAAGGCAGATGTGAAAAACCTTGTTCACAGAGAATAAGTTTAAAAATGAGAACATGTGAAGGGAAGCCAAGAAATGAAGTAGGCCAAAAGAGAGCTTAGGAAAATCTTTATATAAGGAAATGCAAGCTTGAGCACTTCCCAAGGAGTTAAGTATGCGGGGGAGAAGGGGGCATTCCGGGTTGCACACTAAGGGAACAGAGGCACATGGGAACCTCCTGGATCCCTCCCACCTGAAAACACTGTTGCCCAGCAAATCAGCCACACCAGCTGGGTCAGACCCTTTCACTTCCCCAAGGGTGAAAGCTTTTTCCATTCATAAGAATTGTAATAGCACTGAAAGGCTTAGGTGAGCTAGCAACATGGAGCCTAATTAAATAGAAGAAGTTACCTTAGGGAAGCAAAGACAGCACTTGCAATGAATTGAAAACAGGCCTGGTGGGGCCGGCGCCGTGGCTTCCTTGCTTAATCCTCAGCCTGTGACGCTGGCATCCCACATGGGCGCCAGTTCTAGTCCCGGTTGCTCCTCTTCCAGTCCGGCTCTCTGCTGTGGCCCGAGAAGGCACCGGAGGATGGCCCAGGTGCTTGGGCCCTGCACCCACTTGGGAGACCTGGAAGAAACTCCTGGCTCCTGGCTTTGGATCAGCGTAGCTCCAGCCGTTGCGGCCATTTGGGGAGTGAACCAATGGAAGGAAGACCTTTCTCTCTGTCTGTCCCTCTCCCTCTCAATGTCTGTAACTCTACCTCTCAAATAAATAAATAAAATCTTTAAAAACAGGCTGGGTAACACTTGCGTGCCTTTTGGCAGATGAGACGAGTTAAATCCCGGCATCTTTAACTGTGTTCTCACTGATCACGATTTCCTGAGACGCCCTGGATGGGAAAAGCAGCAGGCCCACCAGCAGTGCTGGGGGAGAAGCAGAAGGGTGGCCGCTGTCTTCCCGCTTGCTGGTCAAGGCCAGTGTCCCTCTCCTCGTCCACGCTGGACCTGAGCATGTGCTTTGCCAAGGGAGAGACGAAGACAGACAGCAAATTCACTTGGTTCCAATCCAGGCCAAGAATCCTGGCTTGATTCAAAATACCTTCAGGTTCTCTGTATTTTTGGCTGAGTATTTTCAGCTCAGTAACTGGTTTTGGCTTCAGTCCATTGTCAGGGGTCATATAGTCAAGAAAAGGGATTTTTAAAATTAGCTTTCTGCATTATCTGGGCCAGTTCCTAGAGCAGACATGAAGCGGGGTGTGCCTGAAGGTGTTTCCAAAGAACAGAGAGTCACCTGCTTCCCAGGATGGACAGGAAATGGAGTCGCCGGCTGCCCAGGCCAGTGGGAAAAGCCTTAGTACTGAAATGCTCTAAGAGTCTGACACGCTGCATGGAGAAGTGAAACGGGACCGAGAGAATTTTTTCCACCTTACCTGAGAGTGCTTTTTAAAATCGTCTCCTCTGGGATTTCCTTTCCAAGTCGTATCATGCATTTGTTGAAGAGCTGTGACATCAGAAAGCTTGGGGGAAATTTCCCAAAGACAATTTAAAAAATAATTACTTCCTTTTTGTTCCCATAGCCTGATTTAACACTTTCTTTCTTAATAGTGATTTTTAAATCAAAGAACTTCTCATAAAGGAAATTTCCTCATTTATGTTTTGTTCTCTGATTCTACAGTCATTTTCATGAAATAAACTTGTTCTATCATCATATGCATATTCCAGAGTGCCCTATGTTTACTCTGTAACTATACAAAATTTATCAGCTGAGGCAAAATAGCTACTTCAGGTCAAAACAGTTCCTGTGGAAAACATTTATCTGCATTACTGAAGTTAATGTTCGCCTCATTCCTATCTTGATAATTTTTGTACCATAATCTAGGATCAGAATTGCTCCTTGCAGCATAAATGGATGTGTTCATAAGCAAGGATGAGGACAAGGTCACCCTTGATACCATTCAAAAATGCCAAACTCGATAAGAACAATGAAACAGGCTTTGAAGTTGAGAGAGTTGAAAGCTGACGGAAAATGAGGCAGTTATTTTTATAAATTAGGTGGATGGTTGTATCAGAGATACGTTCTGGATACGTGATTTACTCTAACAAAAGTCCGCAGTCAGTGAAACCCAGAGAACGCAGAGCGGTATCAATCCCTATAATTCCTGTCTGTTGACACGTAACCCATTAGGAGTTACTTACCCTCATCTCGCTTTTGTGCTATCTGTGGCAAAATGAAGAGTTGGAAGGGACACCATGACAGCACAGAATGTCATTTTTAGGAAGAATAACGTGATATGAACAGAACTATTATGTACACCAAGTAGAACAAGTGACTGGTAATCTGCCGTTTCTATGGAAATGAATTATCAGGCAAAGCACAATGAGGGATCTGAAGTACACCAAGTTAGAGGCGGCAATTAAACACTGTGGCAACCTTCCAATAGGCAACGGATGATTTTCTTAAGTCAGGGAGACAGTATTACGGGGGTTCACAGAGGACCAGGTGTGAAATCTGGCACTGAGTGCACCTCGATCTTGTGCTCTATCTTTGTGGGTCAGAGTCCCTAACAAAGGATGAGGGAACCAAGAACAATCGGCCTTACCATGGGGTCACAGTGACACAGCTTCAGGAGAAACCAGCTGTGCAGGGGTGCGTCTGCCTCCTGTCTTGGGCTCCAGGCCTCTCTGGTCACGCTGGGCGGTGCAGGCGAACCCAGCTGCCATGGCACGAGGGAGGGAGGGACCTGTCACTGGGCTGTGTGCTGTGCTGCTGAGCTGGGAGGTGCGGAGGTGGGGCTGGGAGGGCTGAAGCCAGGAGCCTGGGACCCAACCTGTGGCTCCTACCTGGGTGGCCCCCACCTTCCGGGCTCTGCATTAGCAGGAAACGGAAACTGGATTTGGTGGCTGCTTTAATTATTTTCCACAAGGGGAAGAAAACCACTAGTTTGTCTCCAAGTTTGCTAATATTCCATCTTTCCTGTACATGTGAAATGCCTTCACTATGTTTTCTGTGATCATACCAGGTGCTTATTGATAAGAAGTTTACCACTGAGAGACTCCGATCATGAATGTTTCTGGTATAATTTTCCGTGGAAAATCTATCTACTTTGTTGTGTTTCTTCATCTCAAACTCAACATTTTTCTAGAACATAAACCAACACCATGCATATTTAAATTGGTTCCAAGTTCCAGTCCAGCTCTCTGCTGTGGCCGGGAGGGCAGTGGAGGATGGTCCAAGTGCTTGGGCTCCTGCACCCACATGGGAGACGGGGAAGAAGCAGTTGGCTCCTGGCTTTGGGCTGGTGCAGCACCAGCTGTAGTGGCCATCTGGGGAGTGAACCAATGGAAGGAAGACCTTTCTGTCTGTCTGTCTCTCTGTCTATAACTCTACCTGTCAAAATAAAAAAATAAAAATAAAAATAAATTAGTTCCAAGTTCCTACTCCATAGACACTTTATAAATTATTGATAAAATTATTTTGCTTTCAGCTTTTGCACATTATAAGCAGTGTTGCATTGAAAATTATTTGCTATATGAACTGTAGAGCTGGAATAAATGTCAACAAGTGAGGCACAGGTTAATGCTGTTCACACTACCTTTGTAGAGATAATTTTGTAACGTATCATTAGTCTGAGAGTCAGTATAATCTTGGGAGCCACATTGCTTGTGTTTAAATCTCACCTTTACCGCTAATTACCTGTGTGATCCTGGTCGGTTCTACTATCCTTTTCTTAACGTAATCTCACATCACAGGAAAATAAAAATGATGTTCACACCTAATTCATTGGGCTGATGTGAGATTCCATTAGTTAATAAATGTAACACACAACCCTGAAGCATGGTTTTCTATAAATATTCATCCTTATTACTGTTTCCAGAAATATTTTATCAAATTCACACAGCAGTGTACAGATATACATGTCTAAACATGAATGTCCTCATCCCAAACGAACAAAATATAACACCATAGTTATTTTAATTTGTACTTCCTTATTTGTGGAATAAAATATTTTAAATGTCTGTTGGCCTTAGTTATTTCTATGTGGAACATAGTCTTCATGTCACTTACCTATCTTTCTATTATAAAAACATATTTTTGTAGTTGATATGAATTACAGATATTCAGGAGAGTAATCTTTGATCAACTTGTGGAACACTGATAAATTCTGTTTAGGTTTATCATTGTAAGCTGAAGAAAGAAGAATATGTGTTGTTCTTTGGAAAGATAAATTAAAAGTTGGGGCATCAGCCATCGCCACCTGATCTGGAGAAAATCAGAATTAAGAGTTTTTATCTTGTAGACTCTCTACAACACCCATTAATAGATACACATCCACTGGCCAGGGAGAGGAGCGTGCCAGCCACAGAGCTCCACAGGCTAGGAACCAGTGAGGCCCTCAGAACAGTCTATGGACACCTTGTTCATCAACTGTGTGGTAGCATTGATCTTTATTTCATATTTGCTGCATACTTTTTACAGAGAACCGGGTTTTTTTTCTGCATCTTTATGCACAGTGTAATATTCGATAAATGTCTAACATCAAACAACTGTGGGAATGTATGTGCCGTGTTGGCGCACCGTCGGGTTATGGCTGAAGCATGGATGTGCAGTCATCTCACTGCTGCACACTGCATTCATGCCGGGGCCGGAGAATGTGACTCCTCCACTCACACACCGCGTCCACCTGCCAGCTCCACGCCCCCGCTCCAGCCAGAACCCCAGCAGCACCGGAGGTTCAAGCCTGCAGGATCAGCCATCTCCCCAGCTCTTAGCGTCTTTCTCTTTGCTGAAATACCTCGGTCCTACTTGCTTATCTCTTTACCCTGATGTCTAGCTTCTTCCGTCACACCCCCCTCTGTGACTGTTCTCCTATTTCCAAGAGTCTTTTATTATCGACTTTCCTAGGAAAGTTTCTTGGTCCGCACAGTTCCAACACTAAGCGTGTTTCCTCTGGCACCGGAGGTCACCCGCAGCTGAAGTCTGCATTCTGATCAGTGAAATTAGAGCTAGGAAAGGGACTAATTGCTGCAGACAATCCGGACTCAGCAAACCACCGCTCCACGTGTCCCACTGGAGCTGGACTGCGCAGGAGCCTGTGGCCTGGCAGCCAAGTGGACTTCAGCTCAGCCTGTCCTGCGGCTCACAGAGGCCATCGGCCACTCCAGGTCCTTTACCTCCACAGCCCCGCTGGCCAGGAACCTGTTTGCCCCAGAGGCTGAGGGTATGTACTTCCTCATCCACACTGAGCAGCCAGGAGAGGCATTTCTGTCCAGAAAAGGAAGCAGAGTTGGTCCCCAAAGCCCCAGCAGACAGAGCCAATCATAGCCAGGGGCGTTCCCTGTGTCCATGGACTCTGAGGATCCAGGAGCCTCCTCTGGGACTGGGGGAGGAGCTGGTCTCCCCCTGGGTGAGCAGGGCTTGGCGGGCAGGAGCGAGTTCTCCCACAAACGACAGCTCTCCCCAGAGAAGGAGGAAAGAACTCACTGACTCGGGCGTGCTCCGGAAACTTCCCAGGCTTTAAGTGTGCTGGTCACTCCTCTGTCAGAGCAAGCCGAGGACACAGTTGCACTCGCCGTCACTGGTTTCATAGGGAAAAAAGCGTGCACAGAGAGCTCCGCTCGGTTGAGGTCTCAGAGTTCCCGAGCGGCAGCCCTGGGGTTTACCCCTGGGTCTCTGTTTATCAGGCTTCAGTCCAACCACGCAGCCACGCTGCCTGCATCCATCCCACTCCGCCATCTGCCCTGTTTCCTCTAAATCATTAGGTTAAAAATTGCACTTGAGAGTGAGAGAGCCAGAGGCACCTGTGTGTGGGTTCACTTGCCAAAAGCCAGTGATAACCAGGACTTGACCAGAAACTGAATCCAGGTCTCCTATATGGGGGAGGGGATGCAACCATGGATCCCTCACCTACTGTCTGCCACAGGAAGCCAGAATCACCAGCCTGAGCCTGGACTGGGACCCAGACCCCCCCAGTGCAAGAAGCGGGCATCTCAAGCTGTGTCTTAACTGGAAGGCCAACTGCCCACCCCAACATCCTGTTTGGAGGTCGGTGCAGAAAGATCAGGCTCTGTGCGTGCTGAGCCTCGTGAATCCAATGTGAGCTCCTTTACCTAAGCCTAGGCAGGCTTTTTTGTTTTTAAATTTATTTAATTAGAGAAAGAGAGAGAGAGAGAGTGAGCACTTCCATCTGTTGGTTCATTCCCTAAATGGCCACTATGCCAAGGCCTGGGCAGGAGCCAGGAGCCAGGAGCTTCTTCTGGGTCTCTCACACGGGTGCAGAGGCCCAAGGACTTGGGCTTTTCCCAGGCCATTAGCACAGAGCTGCATTTGCAAGTGAGGTAGACAGGACTCCAACAGGCGCCCTTTCGGGATGCTGGCATTGTAGGTGGCAGCTACTCCACAGCTCTGGCCCCCAGGCTGTGCAATCTTATGGGAAACAACTTAACCTTTCCAAATAGTAATGTCTTTACTTATAATAAATTACTTATTGCTACAGAGATTGTGTATGAAGAATAATAAAATACTGCTTGTTTCTCTGATACATAGTTAATGCATTTTATATTAATATAATAAACATATTTATATTAAATAAAGATTTATTTATTTGAAAAACAAAGCTACAGAGAGAAATAGAGAGAGAGAGAGAGAGAGGGAGAGAGAGATATCTTCCATCCCCTGGTTCAACCCCCCATATGACTTCATCCAGGGCTCCCACGAGGATGCAGGGGCCCAAGCACTTAGGTCATCTGCTGCTGCTCTTCCTGGGCACAAGAGCGGGGAGCTGGACAGGAAGAGGAGCAACCAGGACACGAACCAGTGCCCATATGTGATGCCAACGTTGCAGGCTGAGGTTTTACCCAAGGTGTACACTATGCCACAGCACCAGCCCCATGTCCAACATTTAATAAACAACAGCTCTTGTCATTTTCCCTGGGACAAAGCTAATTTATATTATGGCATCTGTAATCATAAAATGAATCAATAATCGCAAAGTGTTAGGTTATTCTATCGCTCGTGTTTTACAATATATAATTCATTGTTCAAATTATTCAAAAATGGAATGCGATTGTATTAAAATACTTTCCTCTGCATCGATAGCCGTGGATAATCTGAAATACTGCCAGGACTGTCACACAAATGCTGCTTTTCAGTTCAATGCTGTGTCGGGGAGTTGCCTGCCAAAGCACCTTCAACACAAGACTGCTTTCGGGGTTCTCAGCCAGCTAGAGCATCACTGGGGCCTGCCACGAAGGCCGGCCCGGAACCAGATTTTCAACCTGCTGTGAATGCTGCCAGAACGCTAAGGAGCAGGAACCAGCACATCTGGAGGACGATGTGGCACCGCCAAGTGAGGTCAGGCGTCTGTGCCATTGCCGCCCCCCTGTGAGGCATCCTGGGCTTCCTCACAGCCACGCCTGGGGGCCGGGGTCCCTGGGGAGCCCCCTGGAGTGGAGTGGCCTGTGGGCTGTGCAGAGGCCAACAGCCATGGTCTACACCCGCCCCGAGGGGCACAGAGCTGGGACTCAAGCTACAGTGTTCAGTTAAAAACAAGGAGCAGATCTGTAGGTCTGTATAGCCTCAACAGCTCCCGACACGAAACCGCAACGCACAATTTCCCAGGATGCATAGCAGGCCTCCTGGCGTGTGTGATGAGGGACCCGGGGAACGGTGACAGAGACGGGGAAGAAAAGCAAAGTCAGACACTTACTACGAAGGCCTGAAGCTGCTCCCTAGGCTAAGGCTGGTGACGTATCCCGGTGCTGGGACTGGCCACAGCCTTCAAGATGCCAGCAGGGATGCTCTCGTCCCATGACGGGCCTGGCGCATACGTTGGCTCCTCTGCTTCTGATCCAACCTCCTGCTCGTTTGCACCTTGGGAGGCAGCGTGATGACTCAAGTCCTTGAGCCTCTGTCACCCACATGGGAGACCCAGATGGAGTCTGGAGTTCTGGCCCGGCCCAGGCATTGTGGGCATGTGGGAGGTGAAGCAGCAGATGGAAGGTATTTTTCCCTCTTTCGCTCTCTTCACTTTGCCCTGCCTCTGTGTTTCAAATCATATTAAAATAAATAAGTAAATAATTTAAAAGTTATCTGCTCCCAGCATCCAGCCCAGAAACGGGGAAAGAAGAGCATTCGGTGAACATATTTGGGACTAAATTCCTTTCAGTGCTACCTGTTCTCATACACCCAGACAAGTTCCATGGGTATTTGATCATCACATACTCAAACCCCTGGAAATCCACCTGAGGGACTATCAGTAGGCTGGGCTGCAATAAATATACGACTTCGGGGGTGGGTGTTCGGCCTAGGGCTGAAGACGCCCGGTTAAGATATCTTCATCCCGTATCAATGTGCCCGGGCCCAGGTCCTGGCTCCACTTCCTATTCCAGCTTCTCACTAACGCAGACTCTGAGAGGCAGCCAGGTGACGGTTCATTTATTTGGGTCCCTGCCACCCAGGCGGGAGACCTGGACAGAGTTTCTGGCCCCCAGCTTCAATGGCTGCACCTGGTCATTGAGGGCACTCAGGGTATAAACCAGGGGTTAGAAGCTCTCTATTTTTTTCGTCTCTCCATCTCTCTCTTCCTAGTTTTAAAATTTTTAAAAATAATTAAGCGTCTGCATACTGACAGGGAAATAAAAGTGGGGAATAAACATTCAGTCTATAAATGCCAACCAAAAAAAAAAAATGAGCAAAGACCATTTACAGAAAACAAATGCAAGTAACTAAGAAACCAGCAAACAAAGGTTAACTCCATGAAGTCAGACATGCTGAACAAAAAAGCAGTGAGCAACCAGGACTGTCTGCTGAATTGACAGAGTTTCAATTGCGATGGAGAATGTGTCGCTACACCTGTATGTTGGGAGAAATATGATCCTAGCTTGCACCACACAGTGTTCTAGACGTGACAGATACATGCATCCACATGTAAAAGATGGTAAGCTCTGAGTAGAACCACTTTATCCTATCGGAATATGTTGAAATTTCGTTAAAAAATACCACGTCTAAAATGCACAGTGACAAAGCAGGTGGGAGGTGGGAGGCCATGGCACTCGGGGGTTTTGCTTTCAAATGGGATCCTGGAAAGCTCAGTCGCATGTCCACTTGTGAGACCCACAAGAGAGAGAGACCGGAGTGACACAGGGGGAGAAGGCACTGGCGAGTGTGGCAGGCGCACTCTAAAATGTGGTCCCCAGCGGTCCCCTGCCACGGGGCATGCACCTTGTCCCGTGTGTGCCGCCTGCTGCTCTGAACTGCTTCCAGTGAGGAGAACGGGGTGGCAGCATGGGTTACCCCTGCATGACTGGGTCACACAAGGTTGTGATCGCCGTCATGCCGGCACACTCTTGGTCCAGCTTGGACAACGCAAGCCCCCCAGGCTGAGGAGGCCCAAGTGTCAAGGGCCTGCAGGCAGATTCTGCCCAGGGGCCCCCAAGGAGTCCCATGCCTTGACACATGCAGACGGACCGGCTCAAATGAAACCCTGAGTGGGCTGGCACCCTGATGCTGCTCTGTGACAGGAGTGTGCATTGCTCTATGCTGATGAGCCCTGGGGTTTTCTGTGACCCTGTGACTGACAACTAGCACAGGGACCAGTCACCTGGGATGATGAATGGGGAGAACCCCAGGGGAGCAGGCTCTGGGACAGAAGCAGAGCTCATGCCAACTCCCCAGGAGGGAAAATCCCTAAAGCGTGGCTTGAAGCAGGCTGCTTTGCAAATTTGGAACCCGAGCAATGCAGGCATTTTGTTGGCTGAATAAAACGCTGGGCAGCCAATCAGGGCGAGCCAGGAGAGCTGGAGGCTGGACAGCCGTGAAGACAGGCGCACACTGGCACGCCACAGGCGGCAGCGAGGTTGGAGAAGTAACAACATGGGCATTGGGAGCAGGGCTTTCCGGCACTGAGGGCTGCTCACTGGAGGACGGCACAGCCTCAGCGTGTTGCTCACAGACCCCTAGCAAGGTGAGCCACCTGCGGCTGTCCCAGCAAATGACTGGAAGCAAAGGGAGACTTACTCCCTCACAGTTCTACAAAGCGTGGGCACAGCTCTGCTTCCTCTGGAGCCTCCAGGGACGTTCCCCTCCGTCTCCTTCGGCGCCTGGGGGCTTCAGGCATTGCTCCAGTCTCTGCCCCAGTCACACTGCCACCTGCGCTGCTGTTTCACTCTCCTGCGTGTCCCTTTCTTTGACACCTGTCCTGGGAATGGGAGATCTCACCTCAAGAGCCTTAATTGAATTACATCTGGAGGAGCCTTTAAATCACGGTGGAGTAGAATGTTTTGGGAGTCACCATTTAACCGCGGTGGCATCTGTGTCCAAGCCCCGGCTCTGCTGCCTCCTAGCACTGCGCCTTGAGGCAGGAGACCTCGCTCCCTGGTGCCATGCTCCAGTTCCCTGCAGCACAGATCGTCCTGGGAGGAGTATCGGGTAGTCCTGTGTGCACTTGCAGGAAACCTCTGAGACTCTTTGTCTTTTTCTTGCACTGCTTATTAGTGATTGCAACAAGAGACGTCGACACTGCTTACACTGGGGAAGAAGACAGGTGAAGGTGTGGTTGCTAAGATCCTGTTCTGTTACCTGTGACCGGGTGAGGCTCTGCCCTTGACCTCAATGCAACATTCTCAAGCAGTTACAGTGGTCTCCCCGGAAAGTGTGCATCTTCTGCCTGTACTGGGAGCTGAAAAGCATTGTTGTAACGGCGTCCCGCCTCAGTGTGCTCCCTGCCGGACAATTGAGGGCTTACGATACACCTGCCTTCGTATTCGATGGAAGCGCTGACAACAGCAGTTTTACTCCTGGGAGCGGAACAGAGCAGGAAGGTGTAACGTGCACTAACAAACAGGCGCAGCTTTGCAAATATTCAACAGTTTTGGACGCCCCCGTAAATCTGACTGCCACTGTTCAAGCTGCACCGCGCGGTTTATCTTGCAAGGAAAGCAAAGTAGATTTTACCCAGCCCAGAGAGCCCGAGTTTCCCGTGTCCACAAGGGCGCGTTACACGTGAAAGCCAGGGTTTCTGGAGAGGGGAAAACATCTTTGTCCTCACAGCTCACACCAGGAGCGCCCTGGATGTCTGTTCCAAGCCACAGGCCGCTGGCACTCGGAGTGGACGCCAGCGCCCTGTCTGCGGGATGTTGCAGAGGGAGGAGGGGTGAGGCGGTCGCTCACGGGGGCCTTCTCCACCTGGCTTCCTCCTGCCACCCGGGACTAACTCAGTGTGAGGACTGTTGGACCGGCTCCATTCTCACCCCCCTGGAGATGCTCAGGGCTGACACAGCAGCCCCGGCTCCCCGCTCACTCTGCTTCTGTGCACAGCCAAGTGGGTTCTGGGGACAGTAAGTAGGAAACACACCTGAAACAGCACGGACGAGGCTCTTGGCCACCTGCGTCCCATTCGGGAACTCCTGACTGCAGCCCGGCTCTGCTTCCAATCCAGCTGCCTGCTAAGGTGCACCCTGGGGGGGCCGCGGTCATGGCTGAGTGCTGGGGTCCCTGCCACCCGAGACCAGTCTGAGTCCCACGTTCACAGCTTCAGCCTGGGCAGCCCTGGTTATTGTGGGCATGTGGGCAGTGCGCCAGGGCCTGGGAGATCTCTGTCTCACTGCCTTTCAAATAAAATGAAAAATAAACAGTTTTAAAAGACGATGTAAAATATTTCATGTGGAAGGCTACAGAAAATCAGATGACAAAAGACATAAAGTGGGCTGCCATGGGGGGGGGAGTGACCTTGACAGAGATTTCAGGACACACAGCTCAAGCTCAAGGTCATCTGGACCAAGACAGAGTTTTGGGACAGCTGTCCACTGAGGGGAGCTGGGTAGGGCAAATCCAGAGTGGAGGAACTTGGGGCACCATGGTGGTCAGCTGGCCAGGGCACCAGGAACCGAGCTCCTCCCCAGAGCTTGGCATTCTCAGCTCCAAAAGCAGAAACGTCCTGAGAGGCAGGAATCGCTCATCCTACCCCCAGGCCGCGGCTGTGCGGTATGTAGGCCAGGAGGGCCCCGGGGGGACCGGAGGCCCTCGCCGTCCTAGCAGGTACTCTCTGCAGAGGCCATGGCCCTAGAGGACGGGGCAGAGGGCATGAGCCCTGGGCAGTGATGGGTTGGTGGAGAAACAAACACTGAGCATGAACGTGGAAGGGATAGATTTTACCTACAAAAGGCCTGGAGGCCAAAGGCGGGCCAGTCAGCTGACTAGCTTGTGTCTTCCTCTGTCTGCACGCTGCCCCCAGCTCTCAACAGCAAGGCCATGACTGGAGCAGCTGCGACCGGCGCCACACTGACGATGGGCTGAGTAGGGCTGGCTTTGCAGGGCGCCAACTCCGGCTCCACTGGTGTTCGGAGCACCACTTCCCGGCGTGGACTGGGACTCCAGTCGGCCACGAGTGTAACCTGGCAGCAACAGGTGCGAGGCAGAAGTGCCGTAGCTGCTGTACTGGCACTAGGAGGGTTCCAGCGTCTGGCGCTGTCCACCTCTCACCCTGCGGGCACGAACCACCAGCTCCCAAGGTTCCCAATGGCTCAGTTTCTCCCTGTGTGGGCCAGCTCCGTGCACAGGTCCACAGAAGAGGCAGCTGTACCCAGGCCGCCACCACCTTCTACGTTGGAAGCTTCCAGGTTGCGGGACATGGCTGCAGGAGCCCGGGGAAGACAGAGGCTGCCCGGATTCCTCATGGATTCCGGCTCATGCTCACTGGCTCCAGCTGTCCTTGTTCTCTCCACATCTACCCCTCCTTGCTGCGGCCCTGGCCAGCTTACACAGGAGCAGGGAGCTCAGACAAGCTGCCCAGCGAGGTGCCCAGATAACAGGTGTCCTATGTGTTGTATGCCTTAAGGTGGCTCACTCTCGGACAGAACCCACAGAATTCCCAGTGGACCAGGACCACCTTGTCACTGTCCCAGTGCACCAGAGCTGAAAGAGGTAAAACATCTCAGCCCAGACCACGCAGCTCCTCGTGGCACCCGGGACTGCAGTTCCTCAGCCCTCTCCTCCTTCCAGGTCAGTGTGTCTATCATGTTCACTGCTGCCTAGGAAAACTGCCAGAACAAAATAGCGGACAGGCAAATTTTAACACAGGAGACAGGAGCATGGGACCTGCTGGGGCGGACAGGCCCCGGGAAAGCCTCGAAGGGCAGGTTCTGGTTGCCTGGGCATGGAGGCCCTGGCATGAATGCACATTTCAGGAATGACGTGGACAACTGTAGGAGGTCAGGGCTACCATTCATCCCATTCTACAGATGGGTAGGATCACCCAGGCTCGGCTTCTCGGAACAAATGGGGCGGCTGAAATTCAGGAACAGGATGAGGACTTCACTGAAGACGAACTTTCTCTACCTCACAACCAGCCAGCCACACAGCCAGGACGAATAAAGATCTATCCCTCAAAAAAAAAAAAAAAATGGTATGAACAGCCGGAGTCTCCAACGCCAGCATCCCATAGCAGAGTGCTGGCTGATGTCCTGGTGCCTCCACTTCTGAGCCAGCTCCCTGGTCGTGTTCCTGGGAAGGCCCCCGAAAATGGCCCAAGAGCCTGTGTCCCTGCACCCCACGTGGGAGGCCCAGATAGAGTTACAGGCTCCTGGCTTCTGCCTGGCCCAGCACTGCCTATTGTGACCACTTGCAGACTGAACCAGGAGTTCTGCCCCCTGTCACTCTGCCTTTCAAATAAACAGAAAAATCTTGTGTGTTTTCTGTAAAGATACACAAAAGCAGATACCAAATTCAAACCGTAAGGATTTCCTGCAGCTAACTGACTCACCTGACGCGTTCTACAAGAGGTTAACTTGGAAACAGAAGCACAGCCTTCGGCATTTGAGTGCTGGCAGCAATGTCGCTGGTCACCATGGAAGTGCATTTCAGAGAAGACAGATTCCAGGTCAGACCTCAGCCCGGGCTGCAGATCCGCCAGTGTGTGGCACAGCCCTCTCTGCTGATGACGTGATTTGTAACTGGCTGTGTGTGATCAATGACCGGTTCTCTTACAGGAAGCCTGCTTAACTGAAATTAAATTTGAAAAATTGTATCTGTAAAAGAAAGGCCCTTTGTGTTCACCGCACACAAAATTAGGAGGCAGAGTGAGGTGTGAAGAGTGAGGATGAGGGCATAGGCAGGCAGAGGAGGGAGGGACAGGAGGAAGGGCGTGGGAGCTTCCTGCGGGGTCTACTCTGGTTCCTGGAACTTGGATTTTGAAATTAAGTACAAAGATGATTCTACGAGTGCGCAGCCGGCTCAAGCTGAAGATCAGCCAAGCGGCCCCAGACATGCGGGAGGAGTTCAGCACAGCCCAACGAGGGTCCGAGATGCCCCCAGGCTCAGGGGCACGGTCCCAATGTCGCCTGCAAAGCAAGATTAAAAAACCTTGCGAAAGACCAACAAACTCCTCTGAGAAACAACATTGTCCTGACCCCCTTTTGCTGTTTTTTTCCTTCCGTCCAGACAGGAGTCATGTTGGAAATCAGGAAGGAGTAAGTGAAAAGAGCTGGAGGGGCAGTGCTCTGCGAGTGGCAATGAGAAACTTGAAAGCGCCTCACGATAGAACGCCACGTAAGGTTACAGCGGAAGAACTACGGCCCTCCCACTCTAGGAGCTCCGTGCCCCGTGGTTCTGCCCTGGACCTCCTGTCAGCTCCAGGAGGGAGGGCCGGTGGCGCTGTGTCTCAGGCACGGTCACGCCGGAGCTGGGCTCTCCGCCCACTCCTGCAGCAGTGGGTGAGTCTTCCACATCTGCGCAACTGCACGCCGCCCCTGTTGGTTTGCAAAGGCTCGGCACCAACAAGTGTTCTCTTCTCACTCATTCCGAGTTGTGGCCATGCTGAGCTTACACACAACCTAGCTGTATTTTCAACTGCACTTTAAAATGCCCAGGGTGTCTGCTCTTCTATGAAGCTCACATTTACTGAAGTGGCAATTGGACAGCTAGAGCCTCCCCCAACCCCATATCATTAAAGAGAAAATCTCCTTAATGAGTTCAGTGAGGAATGTGTAGGTGTCTTTCTTACCTCTGTGCACTGTAGAAACAAAGTTGGCTTAACAACATACATGGTTTCAGCTGGAAACCTAATCTGGTCCATGGGGCTTAATTCAGAAACAAGGTTCCTGCAAATCTCCCACCAGCCATTCAGACTGGCAATAGGAACTCAGGCTATGCTTTTCCATGGAAGAAAATACCAGGGGCCAGTGTCATGGTGCAGCAGGTGAAGCCGCCCTCTGAGCCTCCGGTGAAACTTATGGGCGCCGGCCAGAGCTCTGGACTCTCTACTTGCCATCCAGTTCCCTGCTAACGTGCCTGGGCAGGCAGTGGAAGACGGCCCAGGCTCTGAGGCCCCTGCCACCCATGTGGGAGACCTGCATGGCTTTCCAGGCTCCCGGCTTCGGTCTGGCCCAGCCCAGACCTCTGCGGCCATTTAGATAGGAAACCAGTGAATCCAAGATCTCTCTCTCTCTCCCCGACTCTCTCGGCCACTCTGCCTTACAAATAGTTAACATAAATCTATAGAAGAAAAAAACTAAAATATTGGGAGAGCTGGCCTGTGAGAATCTTGATCTTTTTGTGTTTATCTAGGAAAACCCACCTCTCTTGTTTCATGAAATATGTGTTTGCTGTTCAGCCCAAACTCTGCGATCTTTGTCTTTCTGTGTTCTCTGTTGTAACCCGGATGCCCAGAGCAGTGTCTGGCTGTGGCAGATGCTCGCAGGTATTTGTGAGTGAGTGAAGGGAAGTTATAAGCAAAGTTTTTGTAGAGAAACTGGTTTTACTTTTTCTTCCCAGCAGCAGAGAAGCGCAGGCAGGGCTGGGCTCATCAGTGCAGCTGACATTACCCTCTTCCCCGCCCTAGCTGGGTGTGACACGGACTGGGCCTCAAGCCTGCTCTCTGCACCCTCTGTCACGTTGCCGAGTGGAAGCCAGGGGTTAAACACATAGAACAGTCTGGGCTGGAGCAAGACAGAGCTGGAATCTTGTCTTTTACACAGCCTTCCGTCTTTAACTCCGCGTGCAAGTGTCTTTCAGCCCTTCATCAACTGCCCTCCATTTATCTGATGGATTCAACAGTGACCTCTTGTGGTCTGAACCACTCACTGCCTCACCACCACCCCCAACCTGTTAGAACCCAGGCAGAGGGGTATCTCCAGGGCAAGTGCTAGGAGAGTTCCCAGCAGTCCAGCGGACGCTGCGAGCAGGTGATCGAAACACTAAACTACTGTAAAGAATTTGAAAATGTAAAAAATAGCATTTCTTAAAATATCACCAAGTCACCCCAAAATCCATGGAGCCAAACTTAGAGCCAAGGTTCTTTGCTGCCTGTCAGCAGTTCTCCACCATTTAATCATATCCAATGAACTGTCAAAGCAAAGTCTCTGGCTCCTCTGAGAATTCTGTTCTCAGCTGTGTGTGAATGGTTGCTCTTTGATAAACTTGGATATCCAAGTCCATATACATCCTGTTCCCCTGAAAAATGGCAGATGCAAACCTTCCGAAATCAATACTCCTTGAGTTTCCTTTATAGCTGGTGCAGTATGCAAATTTATCAAAGAGAAAAGTTGTTAAATATTCACATTAAAATATGAGTTTTTAACTCTGTTTGTCAGGAGCAATACATTAAACAGTCTGCCTGAATAGTTTTAATGGCGCAGTGTTTTTATCCACTGGCTCATGAGATCTCCCAAATTCAGTTGTCCTGTATGCAACATGGTTGGTGGCATTTAGCATGAGAGCCTAATCTAATCACCTGTGTGAAGCTGATTTATAACAGAGAGCCTTTTACAGTAAGGCCTTGTTATCCACTATTTCTCAAGATTATTTTGATGTGTGCATTCATCAGTAGCATGCTCTGTGTTGGCATTAAATAGGACCTAAATTTCTATGCTTGCTTATAATAACACCAGAAATCAAGACCATTAATATCCATTTGCAAATGCACTCCACTGCCTTCCTTGCTAACTCCAGCACTAACCTCTTCCTCTCGGCCACCACCTGGGGGTTTTGTATCCTGAATTTCACCTTGAATCTGACCACATTCGTGCCCCTTTCTTTTTAAAGCACTCACTGCTTCTTCCATTTAGATGAATCCAGTTATTTCTGGTCCACATTTCCAAAATGCCATTTAAATTTCCATTCACAAAGTTCTCCAATGAATCACATCTCTGCTAACCCTCCCCACACGCCCCTTGCATTGAGTAAACCCAGGCACTCCCTCTCGCCATGTAAATCAGAAGAAAATTGGGATGTGCCCCTCAACTTCTCTAGCTCACCATGACATGAAGGTTGAACCGCTCCTCACAGAATTCGTCAAAGTGTTTTTTTTCTGGAGTCACAACTACATTAGCTAGTATCTGAGGAATCTCTAATCACATTTAATAAGACGGTTTCACAGCCACAGGCAACCTACAGCACATGTTTTGGGGATGGGATCCAACAAAATTCTGTGTTCTTTCAGTTCTGAATCTGTAAGAGCACCAGGACAGGCATCACTACAGAGCCAGCCTTCGTGAGCGTGAGCGTCTACAGAGGCGTGGCAGCCACGTCCTCATGGCCACATCCGACCTGCCTCCAGCTTTGTCAATCACGTTTTATAGGAACACGACCACAACTGTGTGTGTGTTGCCTATGGACTTTCTTTTAATGATAATCACTATAGACAGGGGGGCGGGCACTGTGGCCACCACCTGCAGCAACGACATCCCATAGGAGCGCCAGGTAGAATCTGGGCTGCTCCACTTCTGATGCAGCTCCCTGCTAATGCGCCTGGAAAAGCCACAGATGGTGGTCCAAGCGCTTGGGCCCCTGTAACCCACACGGAAGACCTAGAGGGTGATCTGGCCCAGTCTTGGTCTTTGTGGCCATGGTGGGAGTGAACCAGAGGGTGAACACTCTCCTTTTCCCTCTCTGTAATTCTGTCTTTATCATCAATAAGTTAATTTAGGAACAAACACTTTGTGGACCTGAACTCCTGCAAGATGAGCTGTCTCCAGGCCCCTCAGCAAGCGTGCTCCAGAGCACGGCTCAGACACCAGCAGGACGCACCCACTCCTCAGCAGCACCATTGGAGGACGTCCACGTTCAAATCCACACACAACCCATGGCTACTTCACCAACAAATCACATGGCCCTCTTCTCATCAGCCACGCAATTCATAGGAAACAAGCACTGTTTTAAAGGAGATAACAGAGTCTTCTAAATCAAGGAAAGTTAAACCGGCCCAATGACCATCACAGTCCAGCAGAAATTCCAATGCCTGATGCAGAACAGGTAAACTGAGGAAACTGGCAATGAAAATACATCGGAGTCTAGCTCAAGAAACCACAGACTGAGAAATCTTGTATTATAAACCCAAGCTGTTGTTTCTGTGCTCATGTTTATGGAGAGTGAATTTAAACAGCTTTACGCGTGGGAAGTGTACATCACGATAAAGACCTGGGTGAGATATCCTGGTTCACAATTTAATATTGGTTCAATGTTTCTACAACTCGGTTAAGTCATCTGTGTGCTGGGCCGGCGCCACGGCTCCCTAGGCTAATCCTCCACCTGCGGCACCGGCACACCGGGTTCTAGTCCGGTCAGGGCACTGGATTCTGTCCCAGTTGCCCCTCTTCCAGGCCAGCTCTCTGCTGTGGCCCGGGAGTGCAGTGGAGGATGGCCCAAGTGCTTGGGCCCTGCACCCCATGGGAGACCAGGAGAAGCACCTGGCTCCTGCCATCGGATCAGCGCGGTGTGCTGGCCACAGTGCATCGGCTGCGGCGGCCATTGGAGGGTGAACCAACGGCAAAGGAAGACCTTTCTCTCTGTCTCTCTCTCTCACTGTCCACTCTGCCTGTCAAAAAAAAAAAAAAAACTCATCTGTGTGATAATATCGATTTGTGAAAAATCTGTCTTATATTTTTAAGTGGAGTTTTATTATCTTAAACTTCTGACAGCCATGAGGTGTGTTATTACTGGTGACTTAAGGGTGTAAGGTGATTATGATATACAATCTTTCATTTATTAGATGCCAGTGCTGTGTTCAATGCTTTAAGAAATATTTTTCTCACATACCTGAGACATGAAATTTACCATAGGTCCATTGTAAATCCTATTTTAGACTCAGACACGGGGAATACGACACAGTCTCCGGAAGAGGCCTGACCCGGCGTGAGTGCTCACTGCCTCCCCCATCAGGAAGTGGGTCACTCTTGCTTCTGAGCTAGGATGCTCCTCACTGAACGGTCACTCTCAAACAACTGGATTTACATGCTGAACACAGATTTTGCTCTTAAAAATATAAAAATATACTTTCTTTAAACACATGGAAGTCCTGGTTTCTCTTGCATGTCATTACTTTTTCTATTTTTTTTTTTTTTGACAGGCAGAGTTAGGGAGAGAGAGAGACAGAGAGAAAGGTCTTCCTTCCATTGGTTCACCCCTCAAATGGCCGCTACAGCCAGCACTGTGCCAATCCGAAGCCAGGAGCCAGGTGCTTCTTCCTGGTCTCCCATGCAGGTGCAGGGCCCAAGCACTTGGGCCATCCTCTACTGCCCTCCTGGGCCACAGCAGAGAGCTGGACTGGAAGAGGAGCAACTGGGACAGAATCCAGCGCCCCAACCAGGACTAGAACCCTGGGTACTGGTGCCACAGGTGGAAGATTAGCCTAGTGAGCTGCGGCGCCAACCAACGTCATTACTTTTTCATACACTGCATTTAGATTCTGTCCGTCGATGTAGGCCTAAGGATGCCTCCCTATGAACTGCCGGCAAAGACGGCCTGCCCAGTGTGCAGGCACAACCGTAGTGGCTTTTATGAGGGCGCTGTCTCAGAGTGGCTGGCCAACAGCTATGCCCTGGCTACTGTGCACTGAGAGGTTGGTGTGACACAGCCTAGCGAATGGAACATTGTAACACCTGTGACATTACAACTGATGACACCAGCCTCTCAGATTTGTAGATGTGAATTTTAGCAATTAACACTCTATCAGGTAGGACCTACTTTCTAAAACAGGGAATTTTTAAAATAATGACTTCCTAATGAAGAACTGGCAGAGTTCACAACTTGCCCAAAATGCTTCGGTTTCCACCAAAAGGAGTACTTTCCTCTGGCCTACTTCTATAAATACACATGCGGTTTTGCATCTTTTTTGAGATCGTGATGTATTTTTTCTGCTTCCTAGAAATCCATATGGAGTTAATATTTGCTCAGGCTAACAGATCATCCAGATGAAAATCAAAGTGGGGGTGGGTAATCAGAAATCCCTAAAATGATTATTTTTAAGGGAAAAGGGTAGCTGAGCTTATGCTGTGACTGTGGTCGTGAGAGCCCGTTTGCAGACTGCACACCTCTTCCTCCTCTTCTGAACAGCACACTGTCATCTAGAATGCTGGCAAATAGTGCTCCCTTCTTAGACTTTTTGGGTATCCTGCATTCCAATGTACCATTAGTCAGTTGACACCACAGAGTATGGCTGTGTGCTAGTTTCACGCTTGTAAACATTATTTAATGTGTGGCTGAGAAATATCAATACCAAATGTAGTTCTAGAGTTATATAGAAGGAAACGTGTGTCAGTTGTGGATCAATAGATGGAGACTGCTTGGGCGTAAGAAAAATGGAATAATAAAAACCAGATTTCTGCTAGCGAGTCAATGTATTTTTAGGACCTGTTTTTTCTCATCCATGAACTTATAAGTAGCCACCACATTGCTGGGTACATGGTATAAACAATCCCTTCTTCACCTCCTTGAGAATTTGAAGTAAAAGCACTCAAGTCGGATTTAGTTCAATGCAATGCACTGCTATTGAAAAGGGAAAGAAAAATAAGCTAAGTCAGCAACTCCTTGGTTTAGCCATGGGAATGTTCCCGACCCTTGGCAGGCAGACATGAATATCTCAGTCTCATCCAAAAATTTAGGTAGGAAATGAAGAATCAAAGTGCTCACTTAACAGCGGGCAATAAAATGAGGAACAGTGGATGAGAACTCCACCCAGGCAGCCGTGCGTGTGTGCAGATGTGTGGACCGAACACACACAGATTTAAGAGTTTTTTCTATAAAATAAAGAATGATGCACTGAACACAAAGATTTCAGAGTTTTTTCTATAAAGAATGTTTTCGCTCTATTCCTCCTACAGTGCATGACTTGCGGCAATGAGTCACTATCATTTCCTTCTCTCCTTCTCCCGGCTCGTATGGAAAAACAAATTACTTGGTATATAAAATACAGGTCTGCAGCATTATTGCTAATTGTCGGTGTGGCTGCCAAACTCCAAGTCAAGTTGACAGAGAACATGACCTAACGCTACCCAACAGCATGTCATCTATCACAAGCCAGAAAGTAACCAACCGGCAGTATTTTCTTTGGATCCGTCACATAACTTACTAGTGGCAGTCAAGGTAATGAAAGGCCAGTAACCAGATTAAAAAGTCTTAGTTTGTAATTTTTTATACTAAAAAAAGGACATATATTAAAGGATGTTGGCATCGCATGCAAGGATGGGGAAAATCTCACCAATTTAATAAGGTTTTCAATGAACATTTAATGGGCACCTACCCTTGCCCAGTAAAGGCAGTCTAGGGGGTGTAACTGCAGAGGGTACCACCCATGAACTTGGCTGTGACTGGGCCGAGAGAATGAGCAGATTTAAAGCCAGAAACAAGAGTTCAATGGCTAACAATGGAAGAGTACAGGCGGCCTGAGGATAAGGAGACCGTGTGAACTGTCACTGTCAGAGGCAAACTTGAAGAGGGGGCGTGAAGGGCAGGGCTTGCAAGCCGGCTTTAAGTACACACTCAGAGGAACCGGCCTGCGAAAAGACCACTGCATACCCCACCTGCTGTTTAGAACAGCAGAGTCCAAGGAAATGAAACGTGATGCCAGTGGCCTTGCCTTTGGTAACCATTAGCATTCAAGAAGCAAATGAAATTATCACCATGCAGCAACTTGAGCAATCGGACTTAGGGTGAGAAGTGGGGAACCAAGGGTGGAGTCACAGGTATGCAGGAAAATTATTCATGTTATTTCCGGAATAGACAATAGTCGTTCACAACCCCAAGGCAGCTTGAGGGAGATGGGCACTAATGCGGGATGGGTAAGCACGATGTCATAAGGGCCACCTGGGAAAGGCAGCAGGGACCAGAATGAGGGGCCGGTCGGGTACGAAGTGACAGCAGTCTTTGCAGAAGTTAGATTTCAGAGATGGTGTGGCTGGGGGGAGAGAGCGAGGGAGAGAGAAAGCGAGCATGTTGTCCAGAACATTCTGGACGCACTCGGCAAATCTTGTTCTTTTGCAAACCCAAATGACCGCTGTCGACATCATGGCTTTGGTGAATATTTTAGCAGTTTATAACTGAAAAATTTCTTCAAAATAAGACTTTTCTCCCCTTCAGATGCAAAGCGGAGTGTGGAGCATGGACACAGGCAGCTGGCTGTTGAGCTTACTGCGCGTTACTCAGGCTAATGATGGACACGTCGATGGGGTTCTTTCACACCATGACGGCGCGCAGCAGATGACCAATGATGATTGATGATAAGAAGAGCCTAGATGAGCCAGTACTGTGGTGCACCAGGTTAACGCCCCAGACTACAGCGCCAGCATCCCATACAGGCACCGGTTCAGGCCCCAACTACTCGATTTCTGATCCAGCTCTCTGCTGCGGCCTAGGAAAGCAGAAGATGGCTCAGGTCCTTGGGCCCCTGTCCCCTTGTGGGAGACCTGGAAGAAGCTCCTGGCTCCTGGCTTCAGATCAGCTCATCTCTGGCCATTGCGGCCATCTGGGGAGTGAACCAGCAGATGGAAGACCGCTCTCTCTCTGGCTCTACTTCTCTCTGTAACTCTTTCAAATAAATAAAATAATTATTTTTTAAAAAAGAGAGCTTAGAGTCTCCTAGCTCTGCTTTGCTCTAACGCTATGTAATGCACACAAGCTATCCTCACGCGAGCAGTCCAACATCCCTCATTCTCCTTGCTAACATGTGTTCAACATTTCGTTTTGCATTGATCATCAGTTCAGATATCTAAATGGTACAGGTAGGCAAGAAACAGAACAAACAACAAGATATTTTTAAAAACTAAATCTTAATCTCAGATAAAACACATGAAGCTAATAATAGCCAAAACAGGTACTAAAATTGGAATGAATTTATTTTATTTTTCCCAGGAAACTTTATATTATAGCAGAATTCAGAGCAGGGCCGCAGGACACTTCGCTGCACTTGTGCAGGGCCAAGCCAATGAAACCGCATCTCCACGCCTCGGTCGCCCCCGAGTGCCTCCAGGCACCTGCCTTTCTGAGGCATCAGGAAGATTCATTCAACTATGTTTTTAGGGAAGTTACAGGCACAAAGCGGAACGTATTTACTATTTTACTTACTGTGCGTTTCCTCTGCACAGATTCAAGTTCACAGAATGATTTTGGAAGGCTGAGATGTTCTGAAGCATTATTTTAAGGCATTGTTGGCTGACAGCTGTGTTCCATTCAGGCTGCTCTGATCCGACGACAGGAGTGTCTACGTCTTGGTCTCTGCACGGAGGGCCTGTTCCCTCTCATTTATACATGGAGCACACGCGCTTCATCTCAGAGAACAAAGGACTACAGAGAGTTTGTGTTTGATTTTCAAGTCTTGTCCTCAAAAGTTTTGTGTGTCTCAAATATAGTTTGCTGGCTCCCTAATGACTAAACAGGGTGTTTACTATCACATCTACTCCCGTGTTCTGCTCTAGAACGATTCAATAATAAACTACTAAAGTTGGAGCCAGAAAATACAAGGTTTTTATAAGCATACAAGGAGTTGATCAAATCCACGCTAAAATTTGAGAACGATGGACGCAGACTATTCGGAATATCCTCACATGCTTGCTTTCGATCATTGTTCTCATACTGTCATCTATAAACTCTTATATTCTCTCTCACTCTGAACTTTCTCACTCTGAACCTACAGGTGAGAAGAAAACAACACAGTATTTTGTTTAACACTGACAACACAATTCTAGGGGCCAGCCCTGCAGTAGAGAGGGAAAGCTGACATTCCACACTGGAATGTGGTTAGAATCCCCACTACTTCACTTCCTATGGCACCACGCTAGTGCAGCCGGGAAGGCAGCAGATGATGATCTATGGACGTGGACCCTTGCTACCCATGTGAGAGACCTGGATGGAGTCCAGGCCCCTGGCTTCTGCCTGGCCCAGATCTGGCTGGTGACAGTCAGTGAGGACAGCAGGGTGTGAGTGATGTAGCAGGTGTACACTGTGTGAGGGTGTGAGTGAGGAGAGCAGGTGTACACTGTGTGAGGGTGTGAGTGATGTAGCAGGTGTACACTGTGTAAGGGTGTGAGTGATGTAGCAGGTGTACACTGTGTGAGGGTGTGAGTGATGTAGCAGGTGTACACTGTGTAAGGGTGTGAGTGATGTAGCAGGTG
>CM027393.1:4539732-4553672 GCA_015711505.1 Sylvilagus bachmani
CCATAGCCCTCACCAACTACTGCTGGTGGATGGGTTCTGACTGCCATAGCCCTCACCAAGTACTGCAGGTGGATGGGTTCTGACTGCCATAGCCCTCACCAAGTACTGCTGGTGGATGGTTCTGAATGCAAAACCCCTCACCAACTTTTCTGACAGCCATAGCCCTCACCAATACTGCTGGTGGATAGATTGTGCAAGCAATGCCTCTCACCAAGTACTGCAGGGGGACAGTCTCTCACTGCAATACTTCTCACCAACTCATCAACTGAAAGGTGGAGTGAGATGTGCCATGAGCTCCTCTGCTGGATGTAGACATGAGCCGGGTATTCTGAGTAACATGTAAGCAGTTTCTT
Source organism: Sylvilagus bachmani (assembly GCA_015711505.1). Lineage (NCBI taxonomy): Eukaryota > Metazoa > Chordata > Mammalia > Lagomorpha > Leporidae > Sylvilagus > Sylvilagus bachmani. The sequence goes on from CM027393.1 coordinate 4,540,086, forward strand.
CCAATATTTAAAGACAAGATAGCGGCAGCTAAGGGGCAGGGTGAATTCTAGTCTTAGATGTACGTGTGCGGAACGAAGGGATTGGGGTTGGTAGAGGTTTGTGTGTTTCGGAACGACAAGATAAGGAGCTGCACAATGGAGGCCATGCTGGTAGGAAACAACGTGTCAGCAACTTTGTTTAATTTGTGAATTCTTACTCATTGTCCTGGCTCAACTAGGCACTCAAGAAAGAACAGGTTCACCTCTTTTCCTGAGATGGGAAATCCTCATAAAACACCAAACTAAAATTGTAGCAAATGAGCCATGGTTCCTACAAGTAATAATCTCTAGGGACAAGATCATGAGGCACAATATTTTATTATCTATCTGCAAATATATTATCATTATTATCTACCTGAAAATATAGCACCAAGATAAAACAAACATTATGACAAGTTAAAAGCACGTAATACGGACAATGATAAACCAACACTTTGGGTTAGAAACCAGTTGACTGGGAGCTACGCAGGGGCAGAGTGAGCCAGCACCTCTTTATCTCTGAGCTAGCACAAGCACACACCCGAGCTATTCTTCCCCCACAGTGAGTGGCTGGCAGCATGATCTGAGGGTCTACCCTGGCTCCTGTGTGCACTTAAAAGTCCCACTGGGTCAGGCGTTTGATGGAGGTCTGGTTCCTCTGTAAAATGGACACAGTGCCTGTCTAGAGCGCTTTCCTTAATTACTGTGTAATTAAATGGGATTAATCATCTAAAAGCCCTTTGCCAAGCAGAAATCCCTTCAAATCTAAGCTTTCACTGTTGTTATACATGGGTAAAACATCCTTATTTAGAGGAGCTGTGGTCTCAGGAGGTGTAGGAATGCCATCACAGGGAGGAATCACTCGGAAGCTCACCGTGAGTTCCAGCACACAGATCGCTCTTGCTGCACCCACCTTCAGCATAAACTCCCGCCTCCTCCTTCCCTGTCCTACCAGGTACCTGTTGACAAATCATCTGTAGGCTTCTCAGGCCAATACATGCGAAGCCTTCTTCACACCCAGGCTGTTTCAAGTGATGCCATCTGCCACTGCTTCTTTTTCATGGCATTACCCCTTAATTTAATTTTTCTTACTTTACTTTGGTTCCTCACATCTCCTTCTTGCATCCCATTTAGTGAGTCAGAAAACATTTGCTGAGCCCTTACAAAAAGCCAGAGAGGGTGCTACATGCTGAGATTCAGAGCGCTTAGGGCTGACCTTTGCCCTGGAGATGAGTAAGTAATTTCTGGTTGACGCTCAGGCAGGGCCAGCCTGGATAGCAGGTGACCTTAGGGAGAGAGAAGCACAGAGGAGGGGCAGCTCCATCAGACAGGAGGATGAGGACAAAGGTGCCGCGGAAGCAGGGCTCTGAGCAAGGGGTGGAGGGCAGACCAGGGGCTGAGCAAGGAAATGCGGTGGGAAAGGGATTCCAGGGATGGGGAGGTGAAGGCAACCAGGAGCCTAACTACCTCCTCCGGAGGCGGAGGTGCTGTGTGTAGACCCGCACAGCTGGGGAGAGCAGGTTCCATGGGCAAACAGCATGAGAGGAGTTCTGAGGACAGCAGTGACTCTAAGTCTCAAACAAAGAAGCCTGAACCCTACTGTGAGGGCTGCAATACACCACTGAGCGGTTACAGGGCTCAATCCGTGTTTCGCAAAGGTGCCCCTGACAGCTATGTGCAGAGTGGCCATGGCAGCCCCTTGGTGTGGCGTCTGCCTTGGTGGTAGATCAGAGGCTACAACCACAGGAAGCCACCAGCCCCGGGCATTTGAGGGGAAGCTGTCATTCCCAATGGAGAAGGCCACCTTTCAGGGTGGGGGATTCTCAGTGTCCACAGAACAATTCTGTTGTCTTTGTAGCAAACACGTCTTACAAATACATATTAGTATTTGCCAGCGTTTAATCAGGCTTGGTAAGTTCGAGTTGGGGCCAACATGTTGTCAAATGAACATTCGGGCAGAAGCGGACGTCGACTGCCCAGAGAGTGGCTTTGGAGAGGCTGTGAGGGGCGGGTCTGACCCTTCGTGGCCTGGTACACAGCTACGAATTCCCTAGGAAGTGGCTGTCATTTCTAAAAGCTACTTCATGACAGAATGGCCCAAGAAAGTGGCCCGAGGATGTGACCCATAAAGGGTCACAAGGAAACAGACAACCTGGCACCTGAGCAGTTGAGCCATCCCAGTCTGCTTTACAACAGCCATTTGCACACCAAGTGGCCTCTTCACGCCCAATTTCTTTACACATGAAAGAGTGAGGACTGGAAGTTAGCCGACGCAGCACATGGTACACTTTGGAGGAGTGGGGTTGTTACTGGTGTAAGTGAAACGCATCGCTGGGCTTTTCCCTTCCTATCTGCTTATTTATTTCTATTGTTCGCATCATCCGAGTTTCTTACTGTGTTCCTTCTTGCACCCAACAGTTCTGGAGAGATGTGGCAACCCAGTGACGTCATCATGAGTTCTAATTATTTCAGGGAAGCGACCCTTCATCCATGAAATTCTCACAAACCAATCCTGTCATCTCTAAACATCATTTACGTATTTTCTTATTGTGAAATTACAGTGTGCACAGAAGCCAATTTCTCGTGCTGCTCACCCTTTTCCAAGAGCAGAGTTGTGCTGAAGTTACTTGCATTACTGTTAGCAAATATTTTATGAAAAGACTTTTACCCTGCTTTTCTTGGATTTTTCAGAAAATAAGAAAAAACGAGTATTTGTTTCAAAGTAACCACTAAGATCAAGATTTCACATGGCACCAAATGCATTCCCAACCACAACAGGAGCGAATAAAAGAAACCAACATAAACAGGAAGCATTAGAAGAATGGAAAATATCCAACAAAGGGTTTTATCAAAGGCTTCTACATGCATAAAAGCCTCTATGTAAGAGCATTTTATATATGAGAATTACGCGTAATGCGTGTTATAAAAAACTATGCACAGATTTCAAACATTTTTGCACTAAAACATCTTTTAATTCCATTTCCCCACAAACTGCCTCTTAAAGAACACGGCTTTCTGTAGGCCAGAAGGAGTCTCATCAGAATCAACCTTGTTGCACTCGAACCCCAGACTTCCAGCTCCCCAAAGCAGGGGACGGATATTTCTGTTGTTCAAGTCACTCCACATGTGCTGTGTTCCCACACTGAGATGCGCTCAAGTTCAAGGTCCACGCTGACGTGTCAGCACTGTCTGAACTTGGAGTGAAGATTTCTGACGAGCCTAGAACTCATGAAGAAAGCATCCTATGTGAACAAAAATTAAAATAAAACTGTACGTGTTGAGAGGAAAACTGAGGTCCGATTTTCTTTTCTGTAAACACTCTTCTTTTTTTCTCAAGATTTACTGATTTGTTTAAAAGTCCGAGTTATAGAGAGAGGGAGGGACAGAGAGAGAGCTTCCAGCTTTGGTTCATTCCCCAGATGGCTACAATGACCAGGGCTCGGCCAGGCAGAAGCCAGCAGCCAAAGGCTTCATCACGGTCTCCTATGTGGGTGTCAGGGGTCCAGCGACTCGGGCCACCTTCGGCAGCCTTCCAGGCACATTAGCAAGGAGCTGGTTCGGAACTGGAGCAGGAGGGCCATGAACCAGCATCCACAAAGAGTGCCTGGCTTAACCTACGACGCCGCAACAGCGGTCTCTAAAATACATTCATAGAAACAGGAAAGCAGGGCCCGGCGCCACGGCTCACGTGGTTAATCCTCCGCCTGCAGCGCCAGCATCTCATATGGGCTCCAGGTTCTAGTCTCGGCTGCCCCTCTTCCAGGCCAGCTCTCTGCTGTGGCCCAGGTAGGCAGTGGAGGATGGCCCAAGTGCTTGGGCCCTGCACCCCATGGGAGACCAGGAGGAAGCGCCTGGCTCCTGGCTTTGGATCGGCGTAGTTCCAGCTGTAGTGACCATTTGGGGAGTGAAGCAATGGAAGGAAGACCTTTCTCTCTCTCTCTCTCTCTCTCTCTCTCTCTCTCTCTCTCTCTCTGTGTGTGTGTAATTCTTCCTGTCAAATAAATAATTAAAATCTTTTAAAAAAAAAAACAAAAACAAAACCAGGAAAACAAGTTTATGTTTGTTTTATGCCACGCAAACTGGGGAACCCACAGACGCTCCTTAGAAGAACGTCAGGGAGTAGCCATGTCTGAGGAACTCGGGACCCAGGGGGCTTCTCTGTCCCTGGTAAAAAACCTGATAAGGCGTTTTTTAAAACAAGATCGATTTACTTATTCGAAAGGCACAGTGACAGAGACAGATCTACCTGCTGCTTCACTCCTCAACTAACTCCAACAGCCACATCTGGACCAGGTCAAGGCAGACAGCACCCCAACCAGCTGTCAGATATGGGGTGCCCAAGATTCCAGAGCCCACTACGAGTGCTTTCACACTTCGCGGGGCACACAGATCACCTGGCAGGGTTATGCGTAAGAAGACTGAGGCACAGCTCCGGAGAGGAGCCTGCACTGTTTGCTAACAGGCTCTCTATTCCACTTTCTGGTGAGACGCCTGCAGGTCCCAGAAATGCTGAGGGTTCGTGCTGCCCGTGGCAGTGAAACTGGGGTGCAGCCCCCTTCACCCCTTCATGGGGGTCTCTCCTTGACACCCCCAGACTCACAAGCTCCTCATTCCCTTCCTGAACACCTCCACAGATTAATTTTATTTATTTTTATTTTTTGACAGGCAGAGCCGACAGTGCGAGAGAGACAGAGAGAAAGGTCTTCCTTTGCCGTTGGTTCACCCTCCAATGGCTGCTGCGGCCGGTGCAGTGCGCTGATCCGAAGGCAGGAGCCAGGTGCTTCTCCTGGTTTCCCATGGGGTGCAGGGCCCAAGCACTTGGGCCATCCTCCACTGCACTCCCAGGCCACAGCAGAGGGCTGGCCTGGAAGAGGGGCAACCGGGACAGAATCCGATGCCCCGACCAGGACTAGAACCCGGTTTGCCGGCGCCGCAAGGCGGAGGATTAGCCTGTTGAGCCACGGCGCCGGCCACCTGAGTGTGTTCTAGGGAGCCTGTCGATGGTACCAAATTCATCACAGGGTCAGCAGGAACCCCAGCACTGAATGGAAGCTTGTCTGAAAGGGTGGCGGTGAAGGACTGCGGGACACCCCGCCCACAGGACACACCAGGCCCAAGGAGTCGCTGCTCTGGCCCCTGCAGGTGAGCCTTGAAACGCGACACATCTTAGGCTGGTAAGTGTGTGAGGCCTGTGACAGAGGTTATGAATATGCGGATGGCCCGTGGCCAGAGAAGGTTTCGCCATCTCTGCTTTAGAAAGTCATCTCCACTGGGCCGTGGGAAGAGGAGACAGCTGGCCTAGCATGGCATCTAGGCGTGTCTGTGACATGCGTGTTGTAGTTGGTGCACTGGGCAAAGCACCTGCTCTCCCCAGTGTGTGGATGGTGGGGGCGTCACCCCATTCTCGGAGGGCCTGACGGGAAGAAGCAGGGACAGAGGGAGCACTCTCTGAGCTGTGGCGTCCACGTCTCCCTGTCCTCACACACTGCTGCTCCGTGTGTGTGTGTGTGTGTGTGCATGTGTGTGTCCACTTCTCTGGAGAACCCTGAACGATACGCATAACCTTACAGAGTCGTCAACTTAAATTCTGTGGCTTTTTATAAATCCCCTTGCAGTAGAGGCTCCTGCAACACAGGAATGCAGACTTCACGGCCTTGTTTGGAACAATCAACCCCCCAGGGCCTTCTCTGCACTTGCAAGGGCTCCTGTACGGGGCAGGGGGCTCAGAGAATAAGGTAGCATCTGCGACACCCATTCTTGCTTCCATCAGGGCGACTCCACTTAAACACTCCCTACACTGGCTTTCCGAGCAAGCCACTTATTGGTGAACAACTGTGCAAATGAGGAAAGTCTGAAGATTGCCCCAGAGCGCCAGAGAAGCGACTGCTCCCACAGAACACCAAGGGCAGGTCCCACCGCATTTTAAAACCCACAAAACTGAAGCATCCTTATCACAGGAAAGGACAATCACTACATCAGCAAAAAGGACGATGACAGAGCCTTAGGAAACTGCTCTAAAGCCCTGATACTGTGAGTGCGCTCACACTGTGACAGTGCAGACAAGCATTTTTAATAAGCGATCGGAAGCTTTTTCTGGAGGTCAGGCAGAGAGCTCAGTGTTCGAGACTTCCTAAGAAAATGGTACACGCTCATTTCCCTTCTACAAGTGCAAGTGTGCTGTTCTCCTTCCCTTATCTTTTCCTGTCTACACTATTCATAGTAACACCTTAACCTCCAGGTAGTACTTCTAGTAACAGAATTTTTAAAATTACAGAGAAGGGAGGGTAAGCTGAGAAGGAGTGCGGTTTGGGGGACAATCAACCCAGGCGCGAGGAGGCGCTCTGTTGGAAGTTTCCTGCACCACTGGCCCTGTGGTGGAATCTCTGAACCTCAGGCCTTCATCTGCAAGCTGAGCAGAGCGACAGGTTTTCAACAGGAGCCGGAAACTTCTCCGAGCGTATAATACCCACTCATTCATTCCAGTCTCTCCCATGCTATATCACCACCATCGTTAGGTGGGGCCCGAGGCAGCTAAGTGCTGACTCACCTAGCTCACCAATAACGAAGCCGAGATTCAAACCCACGCAGTTCTGCTCCAAAGCGAGACTCTCAGCAGCGACCTGGTGCTGCCTTTCTAGGGACTGTTGCTCTTTGTCTGCAGGTCGCTCTCTCCTCGAATCATTCCTTCTGTGGATGTTGCTGTCTACGGTGCACCTGCTCCTGTCCTATGCAGTGAAGACACAGGCACCTCTGGGGATGGATGCTGGAGCCTTGGTCATTCTCAGAGTGCTCGCAGAACAGCAGCAGGGAGGCAACATGACCACAGGATCCAGACATCCGCTGGTAGTAAGTGAAGAAGAAAAAGGATTTAGGAAGAAGGCGCTGGGATGACTCCAGAGAGCTTTGCCGACAGGTGCCTCTACGGAAACTCAGGATCAGAATGAGCGTATCTTCTGGAGGAATTCTGAGGATGACGTGACATAAGTACATAAACTACCTAGGACAGTGCCTGGTCCGAATCGGGGCTGGGAAAATCACGCTTTTATCACCCACTGGAGTTAACAGAAACAGTGAGAGAGGAAAAGCGAGCCCAGATGGGAGGACAAAGTATGAGTGGAAGGCTTGCTTCTTCAAACTACTTAAAATGAGGACAAATGACAACGATAAAAAATTCCCCAAATTCTCATGAAGCACTACAATCTACAAAAGCAAATGCATGTGCAAATGGAGGTAGGAAGGTATAGGCTGTGTATGTGTGCATGTGTGTCTGCATATGTGTGTGTGGGTACATGCACATATGTGCATGTGTGCACACAGGAAAGAGAATGTGTGCTGTGTATGTGTGTGCATTCACGTATCATATATGAATGCATGTATGTGTGTATTGTACACACATGCAAGCACATGTGTGTGGCATATGTGCGTTGCTCGTGCGTGCATCATGTATGAATGTGTGCATGCCTGCGTGTGTGTGTCTGCATGTGTTGGTGCATGCATGTGCGTGTGTGTGCTTGTGCATGTATATAACATGTAATAATGCACGTGCATGCATGTGTGTATTAGAAAGAAAAAGAGAGCCAGATTGAACCAGAGGAGTAGAAGGAGAGTGGCAATGCTGACGAGACTCTGTGGCATCAGGAGAAGGCGCTGACAGACTTTTTAGCATTTCAGAGAGTGAAGCACCTAATGGGCTAATGAATAATGTTCCTGGCAGGTCAGAACTCAAAGCCCCTGTTCAGGGATGGCCAAGGAGCTTGTGACTGCTCCTCGAGTTCATCCAGCTCAATCTATGCCACATGTATCACACGGCTCACCCAATCCTTACATCACAGAGCTACTGCTACCGTGTTTTGAAGGGTGCTGGGACAGAGTGCCACGCAGAGAAAGCCAAGTCTCCCCTGAGAAAACCTCCTGGACTTCCGTTTTATGTGACTAAATGGAGAATACCAGGGGGCTGTCAGAGCTGTGAGCTTTTCATTAAGCATAACTGCAAACATGAGCGTACTGACTCTACCCAGTGCACTGAGGGTAGCTTCAGCTCATGGTGTGAACACGAAACTTACAGAAAAGCCCACCTGGAAGCTGACACAGAGCCCAGGTGCAGGGGTTGTGAAACACTAACCATACTGGGGTTCTTGGCATGGACAGGTGGGTCAGACCACGTAAGCACTGCCTTATGACAGGCTGCTCTTATATAATCTTCGCAGCCTTTTGCCAGTACTTGGAGCTACTGTGTTTACTGTATTTCTATTTAGTTTATATGGATTATGCACATATATGTGCATTATAATGCGGATGCGTTTGAATAGGGGAAGTTGGTGAGGACGAATACACCTTTGTTTCTCTAACAGTAACCACAGCCTTCCTAGGAGGAGACAACAGGGGTGACCCTAAGCCAGCAGACGGCTCGCTGTTCTACTTCATGCCTCAAGTAAGCTTGCGGCTTGCTCCGGTGAGGCTTGGCCAGAGAACCGGGGTACAGGTGACCTCCTCCCCAGAGTCCCTCCTCCCTCTGCTCCTCTACCTCGCCCCTCCCTGCACCCCACGCTGTCGGGGTTGTTTCTGCAAAGCCTAGCCCGTCATGTGCTCTGACCCATGCTGGTGCCTGGCTCCCAACTGCTGCGGGGACTACTCTTTCTAAGAAAGGGATTTCCCAGGTCTGAGTCACATTATAAATGCTTGTAGTCTGGCTTCATGCTTGGCCGTTCAAAATGGGTCACATGGAAGCTGTCAGGGTCCCACGTGGCGTTCCTTTCAGGGGTGGAGCTTCTTTTGCGTCTCCTCCCTGAGTTGCTCCATGAACGCCAGGCCTCCGCTTGATTGGCAAGAAGAGGAAGCCCCTAAGATGGTGCAAACCATAAATGAGAACTGAGGATGGGCACATTTCAGTGGAACTGTAGTTTTGCTTTACTCAATAGTAAAGTCAAATAATAATACATCGTCCCTCAATCCAGCTCCTTAGAGAGGTTTATTTCTCTGGAAATAGGTCCAGTCACATCTATTTCCAAAAGACGAAATTAAACAAACTTTAAAGCAAGATGCCCTTCTCAATAACAGAGAAAGTGCTAGTTTGGTTTTAAATAAATATTCAACATACTTTAAATAATATTTCGGCTTCATAGCATTTTGATTTCAGTAACTAAGAAACACTAAAAAAAATACAGTGGCTTATCAGACCACACAAGATAAGGTAACAGAGTTGTAACTATGGGAACGGCTTTTGATCAAAAATATTGGCAAGACACAGACCTGTCTGCGTGTGCTGCATTCTAGAGCACATTCCTTCTAGGTGTGGTAGGATTTTTTTTTTTGCTCCTTATATAGTCTCAATACTACATTTACATAATGCTTGCAATGCACATAGCTCATGGTTCACCATAAAACAGATGGATAGCTTTGACTTCAGAAAGCCACACTTGTGATTTTCTAGCAGCCCCCATGGATCACTTACCCTTTCAAATCACATCTTAGCCCTCAGAGGAGAGGGGACTTACTGCACATCTTGGCACTTCACTTGAAAGTTTAAAGTTTTTTTTTTTTTCCAATTTTATCTGAAAGGCATAAAGTAGAGTGAAGAGAGGGGACAGAAAGAGACAGATCTTCCAACAATGGTTCATTCCTCTAATGCCTCGAGTAGCCAGGATCAGGCCAAGCCAAAGCCAAGACACTGGAACTCAGTCCGGATCTCTGACACGGGCAGCAATAACCCAAGTACCTGAGCCATGAGCTGCTGCCTCCTGGAGTGCACACTGGCAGCAGCTGGAAACAGAAGTGCAGCCAGGACTCACACCCAGCATCTCCCATGTGGAATGTGTGTATCCGAGTGGCTTTTAACCACTGCACCAAGTGCCCACCCTTGTCATGGGACTGCCAGACACAGCTTGTTATCCCAAGCACAAGTTCTTTCCTTAACCGTGACTGCTGGCTTAGGTTTACAACCTTCTTTACCTCCCACGGCATTCCCTTTAATTTTTGAGACATAGTCCTACGTTTAATAGGAGATGGAGGACAAGGTTGTGACTTCAAGTACTCAACAGGCAGGACTTTGCTGTATTTTCATATTCTGATCCCTTTCTGATTCATTCCCTATCAGTTTTATTAAACTGGTTTATGAACCAGTCAGGTTGTGTTTTGAGGCATGTGCTATGTATAGAAGCAAAATTCTCTGTGCCCAATTAGAATGCATTTGGGTCATCCTGAAACACACACACAAAAACATGATAAATAGAATCAAGCTCTTAGTAGCGTGAGGGAACTGGCAAGGGCTGAGCAAACCCACAGGAACACGCAGGCTGCAACGGAAAAGATGCCAATGTTGCCTGCTTCTGATGCTCACGTTCACAGTGAGGCAGAAGAAAGGCCTATCTGGAGGAGAAAGGGATGGTGACGTGATGCGGCTGTCCAGACCCGGAGTGGGGTCTTCCAACCAGAGTACAAAGGAGAAGAATTTTGCCAGCTTTACTGTGAGCAGATGGTCAAGAACATGGAGCCCCTGGTCCTGGATGCATCCGGAAGAGCGAAGCTCCTGCAGGGCTTCCAACAGGAGCGCAGGACTGCGTGTGGGGAACGTGAACCCGCGGATGGCAGCGGAGGGAGCGGAGACCGGAGGCCCTCGGTCCTGAAAAGGCTTGCTCTTCCAAACATCCAGAGAGCGACGGCAGCAGGGAAGTAGCTGTCCATAGGGAAACGGACCGGAAAAACCATCGGAGACCAAGAGACTGTTACTCTGAACTAGTAACGGTCTATTTCTAAGGGCTGGTGTGTGGCACAGGGGCTTGAGTCGCCGCCTGTGATGCCAACATCCCATCGCGGAGTGCAGCTCGACTCCCGGTTGCTCTGCTTCCGACTCTGGGAAAGCAGAGGATGCCGCCACCAGAGGGCCGAGGGGATGGACCCTGGCACCCATTTCAAAGACCTGGATAGAGCTCTGGCTCAGCCTGGCCCAGCCCTGGCCAGTGCGGCCATCTGGGGGAGTGAACCAGCAGAGGGAAGGAAGGAAGGTAGGTAGGTAGATACAGATCTCTATCTTTCAGATAAATCTGTCACTCTGCCTTTCAAATAAGTCTCACAAAAAAAATCTGTGAATTTAGTTGGATCACCCAGGAGACGCTCCAGCTGCTGCACAGCTGGGCCTGGCCACTGCCTACTATGCCTCTGAGCATGACAGCAGTACACCACTGTCTCCTCGCTCTCTAGCACACTAACATCACCTGGCACTTACGGAGTGCTGTACGCTTACAGCTCAGTGAAATGGTTAACTCTGTTTTACAGATGGAACCACAGAAAATGACTTTTGCAGTCACATAATCGAGAGTAAGGTGCATGTCACTTTATGCTAATTCCAGCCTTTGAGGTCTGTGTAAAACAGCTTTTGATGAGTCAGATACATCTAACTTTTAAAAGGTTTGACAAGAGGCTGGTGCTGTGGTATAGTAGGTTAAGCTGTCACCTACAGCACTGGTATCCCATATAGGTGCTGGTTCAAGTCTTGCTCACTCTACTTCTGATCCAGCTCTCTGCTAATGCCCTGGGAAAGCAATGGAAGATGGCCCAATCCTTGGACAGCTGCATCCATGTGGAAGGCCCAGATGAGACTCCTGGATCCTGGCGTCGGCCTAGCCCAGCTCAGGCCATGGCAGCCACTTCAGTAGTGAATCAGCACATGGAAGATCTCTCTCTCTCTCCTCCTCTCTCTTCCTCTCTCTCTCCCCCTCTGCCTTTCCTGGTCCATAACTCTGACTTTCAAATACGTAAAAAAATCTTTAAACAAATTAACAAATAGTAGTGCACACATTTGTGGAGTACACAAGATGTTTCAATACACACATAAACAGGTAACGTTCAGTGATGAGCACAGCCATCACCTCAACCATTTATCATTTGTGATGAGAGCATTCAGCATCTTCCTCTCTGGCTACTCTGAGATCCCTACCATGCGTGCATGATGAACCAGAGTCACCTGCCCATGCGACAGATGGCTGGAACTTCTCCTGACCCTCTGGAGCTCTGCACCACGAAAGATTTAGGCGCTGCTGTGCCGCAGAGGTTAAGCTCTTGTCTGCGACACAGTTACTCCACATGGGCGACAGTTCAGGCTCCGCTGCTCCACTTCTGATCCAGCTCCCTCTGCTGTGCCTGGGAGAGCACGGATGGCCCAAGAGTTTGTTCCCTGCATCCAGTGGGAGACCCAGATGGAATTCTGGGCTCTGGACTTGGGCCTGGCCCTGCCCTGGCTACTGAGGACATTTGTGGCATGTACCAGAGTATGGAGGATCTTTCTGACATTCTTCTTCTCTCTCAATAACTCTTTCAAATAACTAAATCTTCCTTTTTTTTAAAAAAGATTTATTTTATTTATTCTATCTGCTGGTTCACTCCCCAGATGGCCGCAATGGTCGGAGCTGGACTGATCTGAAGCCACAAGCCAGGAGCTTCCTCCGGGTCTCCCATGTGTGTGCAGGGGCCCAAGCACTTGGGCCATCTTCTACCACTTTCCCAGGCCACAGCAGAGAGCTGGATTGGAAGACGAGCAGCTGGGACCAGAACCGGTGCCCATATGGGATGCCGGTACTTCAGGCCAGGGCTTTAACCCGCTGCGCCACAGCGCTGGCCCCATAACTAAATCTTTTTTTTTTTTTAAAGGGAAACTTTAAAATAGGGGGCTCAACCAGAAAGCCATCACTGGGAGTCCTGCTGGGGGAGCAGCTAGTCCCTCACCAACCTGTGCACCTGCCAGATGACAGGTGACACTGGGTTATTCTCCAGCCTTCCGCTCAGTCCCTCCCACCACACATCTCTGATCATTTCTCCTTACAGCCTGCCCACTGCGCGCTGGTGGAAAATGCTGCAATTTTTCCTTATGACATCCTTTGCTTAGAGAGAGGCACAGTGGAACGGCCTTCCCTAGGGTCTAAAATATGGTCTGAATCCGTGCTGTTTGCTCACAGATCTGGTATCCGGGCAGAGTGCTCGGGGCCATTTGCATTTTTGTTGATTGTTTCTCCTGCCTGCCGTGTGCCCCCCACCGGCTGCTCTATGACTCAGGTCCTGGCTGGCTGGCTGGCTGCTCGTCACAAGGGACAGTGGCACTGTAAGGCAGGAACAGCTCTGGATCTGAAATTCAGAGTCCACGGTGCTGCACCACAGACTGCAGGCTGTTGGGCTCGGGGCCACGCTAAGCACAGGCGCGTGGCCCAGGCTGGAATCGGCAATTCCTGGGAAACACACAAATAAGGGGGGAGAGGAAACATGGCTTCCACAGGCAGAAAAACAGCATGCTAGCTATTTATCGATTAAATGCAAGTATCAGCTCTCTCTCTATATATATATATCGGATGACAGAGATTGAATTATGAGGTCACATACAGGTATGATGCTTCATGTAATAATAAATGTGGAAGGGACAGGGTAGAGACAGAGAGGTGGAGAAGAAGGGAGGGAGGGGAGGAGAGAAGGGGGGAGAGGGAGGGAGGGAAGGGGTAGGGAGAGAAGGACAGAAAGGGGGAGGGGGAGAGGGAGGGAGGGAGTAGGGAGAGAAGGGGGAGGGAGGAGGGGGGGAGGGGGGGAGGG